>JANHGB010020214.1:0-14235 GCA_026283785.1 Coracopsis vasa
AGAAAGCAGAACACCACCACCCCCACCCCCCCCAAAGCAAATCAAATATTATCTCTGTGAAAGACTATCATCTCCACTCCTGTCATGGAAACCTCAACAGGTGAGGACAACATCACCCCAAAAAGTTTTGTAACTCATTTTCAGATAAATTTTTAAAGATTAGTAGCAATGAATGTTATCAAAAGACAACCAAGAATGCAAAGCTTAATGGCTTCTAAGTCACCCACTCTAGCACTGACCCACATCATTAGCCGTTATTTAGAGTATTTACAGAATAATGTTGCAAATGAAATCCAGTCTACTAGGCAGCAGTATTTTCAGTGTAAAAAAAATATGAGTTACAGATGCTTTCTTTGTAGACACTGAAGATGTTCTTTATTTAGATCCTTGAATTTTCTTGATACAAGATGAATTTACTCATAACATCATTCCTATATGAACCCAACTCAGAGTTGGACAAAATAAGTTCATTAAATCTAAAAATACTCTTAATAGGCAACACTGACAGGGCATCTCACATAGAGGTTTTACACTTCCCCACCCACTGCTTTTCCATTACCATACCTCTTTACATTTTTAACTGCTTAACACAGCACAGACCAGAGAGTAAAAATCTGTCCTTCTTACCAGAATATTACTACATGACAAACCCAGGTGGGAGAACACATTTGAGTTGCCTCTAAAATGGCATTAAATTGCCTGTAGTAGTGATCTTAATACTTTAAGTTGCATTAAAGCATGATTTCTTCATTACATCTTGTAGGGCACAAATTTAATCACTTGACAGTATTTGCCCAGCATTAACTGTGGCTAAGAGGGTGTGCAGCAGTTTCTGTAGCGTGATTTCAAGGTCTCCCACACCAGCACCACCTAACCCAAATGAACAGTTCCTCAAGGCAGCTTTTAACTGAAATGCTGCTATAGCAGAGATATTTTAATGGCTCTAAGACTGGCAAGTTGGTCTCTTCTCCTAAGTAACAAGCACAAGAGGAAATGGCCTCAAGTTGTGCCAGGGGAGGTTTAGATTGGATGTTAAGAAAAAATTCTTCACCAGAAGGGTTGTCAAGCACTAGAACAGGCTGCCCAGGGAAGTGGTTGAGTCATCACCCCTAGAGGTATTTAAAAAGATGTGTAGATATGGTGCTTAGGGACAGAGATTAGTGGTGGACTTGGCAGCATTAGGTTAATGGCTGGACTCTATGATCTTAAAGATCTTTTCCAACCAGAATGATTCTATGATTCTGTGATTCTGTCAGTGCTTACAAATGTCTGACGGTCCTTCTTGTACAGAAGGAAGGACTAGACTAACAACTGTAAAGACTGGACTAAGGACAATACCTAATTTTGCTTACAAACTCTGGAGGTTCTCATTTGACTGTACTTTTAGTTTAGTTGACAGTCACAGACACATCAGAAGGTACAGAGACAATGCTGTCATTTGGATTACATTCACAAATCTGGATTTTCTTTCACAGGTGCAGAAGGCTGTTTGTAAAACTAGAGGTATGTTGACCACTATTGTCTTCTTTGTACAAAGAAAGCCCTTAGTTTCTTTTTGCACTAGATGAAGGAATGTTTCAGACCATCTCCTGTGCTGACTCAGACACTTGACCAAAATTATTACTATCATACAGTTCTGCATGGTTTATTTAGTTTCACACCAAACTACTTGTTTTTTCTGTAAGAACACTTACACGAAGACACTTCTAAAGCCTGAAGAATGTATTATTCTTACTAATCTGTTCATCAACCAGCAGTAGTAATATGACTTAAATGACAGAGCTTCATACCCAGCCTCAACAGCTATTTCAGTGTTAAAACCTGAGACCAATTGCTGCCATGCAGACGAAACAACAGTCTCAGTCTCCTCATCACTCCACTGGAAGCAGCAGCAGCTCAGCCTTGTTAGAGCTTTCTACGGATCCAACCAAGCTGGGTTGGAGTCACATAAAGATGGACCTTTCGTTCTGTGGATCCAGAAGACGTATAAGTTATTTGTATAAAATGCTTTGTTCCCAAACCAGGAAAGTGGTGACCAGCATAAACACTTTATGCCGAGCAATACTTTAACTGAGCGGCCTCCTCCATCTTCCTCAACTTGCAACGGAAGAAACTGTATAATAGAGCAATCGAAACAGTAGAGCAAACACAGCAGGTGGTCCTGTCTTAGAAGACTTCCACCAATGGATTTTGAAATTTTACGCTTAGCCCGGTATGCACCCAAATACATTAAAGAGCCTAAAATGTTAAACATCAGAAGCAAACCAAACATCTACAAAATACAAGGTCTATTATTTTGGACAAACCCTGCTGCAATCATAGAGGAATGTTTCCTTTGGCTGCTAGTATGCTCACTTCCATTTATTTATATAGAGTAAAAAGCAAACAGTATTTCCTTACCTTGTTTTTTTAATTGTCTACAGATGGTACAAAACGGTAGAGCGATAAGGCAGCAGGACAGTCTTCTACTGAACAGATGGATATGCGAATTTTTCTAGTATGAGAATTTTACTGCTTATCTCAGTTACAGAAAAGAGTGGGTCCGGTAAGTACAAATTTCTTGAAAAGTTTCTTTTTTCATCCAAACAAACAGAAAAAAGAAAAAGAAAAAAACCCAAAACAACCCACAAGAAACAACAAACAAAAAAAACCCAACAAAAGATACTGGTTTTAGAATGGCACCCTTAAAATAGCCTGATTTACTTCAATCATAGTAATAACAGACTACCGCTCTATTCTTTCTTTGACAGCACTGGAATACTGAGCTTGCTAAATTTCTCTGAGTGAAAAGGTTACAAAGCAGAGATCCTTCATCAATTAGTCTTTATTAAGACTCTCCAGAACAACTGTAAGCACAAATCACAAATCTCTTCAGCTATTTAACAAAATACAAAAATCTGAGCCAGTTCTATACTAGAGAAAGATCTAAAAATGCTAAGCACAAACTCAGCAGCTCACAAAATAGCTTATGTCTTGCTTATTTCTCTACATTTCATTTCAAGTTTTGTTACACCAATATTATCTCCTTATATACAACTGCAACAAATCAATGGACAGAAATAGAAACCTAAGCAACTAAGGTGAAACCTAAGTGTGCTTACTTGCACACAAACATGAGCAGTATGGCATCTTCTGGTTAATTACCCCATTTACAGTAAACCAAACCCATAGGTCAGCTAAGAAGTCAGCCTGCTGTATTTTCCAATCAGCCAGCCCACACAGTACATAGGGAGCAATGATATTTTCTCCAGGGTAAACCGTACTTGAGTTCATACAGATGTAACTGAACGAGGGTGTGACAAAATAACAGAAAAAGGAGATTACAAAGGAAGACGGAATCTTACACTGAAGTTTCTTTGGCCAAAATAAGATTCCCAGAGAGAAGTGTTTTCTTTCAACAAATACTGAGGCTGGATCCAGGCCCTTGACCTAGCTCACAACATTACCTTACATGCACTTATTTTTCAATAATCTCATTTTTCACACAAGTTACCTTAAAAAAAACCCCACAGTTATCCAATACCTGTCATTTCAAGAAGTTCACTCACAGCTCAGAACTTTTCTTGAAATCAAGGAAGTAATATTATAACTACAGCTTTAATGCAGAACAAAAGCTGCACAGCTTCCTAGAGCCTGAGAAAAATAAATTATGTCTGTAGGTAGACAATGCTGGATAAGAGAATTATGTTTTCTAAGCACTTGGAGAAATGGAAAAAAACAAATACAGCCATGTAATTCTACACCACAGAGAGAAAAAGAGCATTATTAGTGTATGCAACTGGTTTTGGGCCCAGCCATCCTCAAATGTCCAGCCTTGGAGTCAGAAGATCTGGGGAAAAAAAGCTTTTAAGATCACTGAGTCAGGACTGTCCAACAAATCCAGGACAGGACTGGCTGGACAGGATTGCAACAAATAGGACTTACTGAGAAACAGTTTCCTCCTAGAATGAAGACAGGGCCAGTTATTTGATTAAGCAATAAGTTAAAGAATGCTTAATAATGTATATAAAATAACGAAGCTATGGACTGTTATTATGCAAGAATACAACAGAAAAAAACCAAAACAAAACAAAAAACAAAACAAAACAAAAAAACCCACACCAAAAAAACCCAACCAAAACCAAAAAACAATCAAACCAAAAAATGTCACAAGGTAAAGCATGTTCAAATTTTGCTGGTTATTCCTGACCATAAACAGGTATCAGGTTCTTGTCTTATAAACAAAGTAAACTAGCATTTACGGAATGAAAAATACAGCTGCTTGTTAAAACTGCTTTTCACCAGGTGTCTATGAGATCAAGCACATCACCTGAACTGCAACTGAGGTTTTATTTCAAATCATTCTCTAAAGAGCAACAGGACCATACAACTTTATTTTGTATAAAGCCTTTCCTGCTCGCTTAAAAATCACAATGCTGCTATTTTAATGAATGCCAAGAAGCAAACTAGAAACTCTTGAGGATCAAGAAAGGAGCCTTAGTATTTGATCTGGGAAGCCAAAATCAATAAATTGGAGCTGCAGACATGAACTATGCAGATCCTGAGTAAAGATCTGTGTGCAATACACTTGCACACAGCAAGATGTTGCATTGCCACTAACAGTTCAGCAAAGCATTCTGTAAAATTTTCAAGAAACAGAAGTTTCAGAGAAAATACTAAAAATACCTACATATCAGAGTACTGTCTTATGAAGGAAAGAATTAGTAGAACAGTCACAAAACAAAGCATCAGCAAAAGGCAGGAAAAAACCACAATCACAACAACCTTCACCAAATTAAGACCAGACTATGTTTTAAAGCAACTCACACTTCAGAGTATAACCTCTCACTTAAAACAATCCTGCTACCTCACAAAATGAAAGCAATATACGAAAGTAACCTCTACAGTGGTCCCACAACAGTCCTGACAAATTCAGGTAAGTACATGTGTAACAGTTTCTACCAAATTACACCCTACAGAAGAGACAGCATTAACAGCAGTGTAATTTCTGAAAGTTTCTGTCTCATCGTTGTGTTAAAATACTTAGAAGGACTCAACGCAAAGAATTATCCAAGCAATACACCATATATTTTTACTCTCTCCCCTTCCCACATCCCCACCCTCCAAAAAGGAAAAAAAAGTGTTTCTTACTTTTTTTAACAGCATTTCTTATCAAAACTGTCATGGGATTAAAAAAACAATTCCTCTCAGAAAACCCAGTTAGGAGGACACAAGGGATAGAAATAAAAAAGCCAGTTTCACAATATAGAGGGGATACCAAATCCATCTCACTGGCATCTACACCATGGCCTGTGCTGTTCAGTTTGGTTGTTTTGTTTGCTTGGAGGGGGTTGGTTGGGGTTTTTGTTTGTGTTGCACTTTTTTGGTGGTTTGTTTTTGTTTTGTTTTCAAATAAGCTATCTGCATGAGGATGAACAAAGTTTACTGATGATGCAAGACTACATGGATTAGTCAAAGCTGCACTGGCTGCACAGAGCCACACAATAAAGACTGCATTGCTTAGAATCACTCTAAGTAAGGCAACACACACACACCACTCCCCCAAGCAATAAACACAGACCCACGGGCAAGCACTGGGGAGCCTTCCAGAGATCTTCATGTGCATCATGTTAGGCCATGCTCTGAAAACAGCAGTTCAGTGGTCAACAGCAGAGGATTATTAGAAAGGGAATGGCTTTCCCTCCTCTCTCACACATGATGTTACTGTCAATCAGTCCCCTATGTTACCATAAAGTGAAAGTTTCATGTAGTTCTTGCCATCCCACTCAAAAAAGAATCAATCTGCAGACTTTATGAGAGTAAGGGAGAAGAACAGGCTGGTCAGAGATACTGACTATTGTTGATATGAGGAGAATTTAATCAGAACAGACTTGAGCTTAGAAAAGATGTGACAAGAAGAACTATTATATAGTATTATATATTAGCCTGTAATACCTGAATCTGTAACACATACTATCACAAATCCACCAAATGGAGATGGCCAGTTATTCTTCACAAATATACTAAAGTCAGTTTGACAGCTGTGTAATATAGTTCTTTTTTCTTAAAAGCAGATATGAAACACTGTTAGTAGATACTGGGGAAGGCGAAAGTTTAAAATCAGTCCTGCCATGAATTTACCAATCGACGTTTAAACACAAATGATTCAGACAGCCCTAATTTCCTGACTACTAAAGGACTGTATCAAAAAGAAGGTAAAGAGGAGAAATAATAATTGAAAAAAACCACACACAAAACCAAAGCAACACTATACTTCTGCTTCTTAGAACGATTCCTCAATTATTAACTCCCAGCTACTTCCAAAACCAGGAAATGAGATTAGGTAGACTTTGTCCCTACTCACTACGGCTGTCCTCCTGTTCCTAGAAACAGCAGATGTGACTGCTCAGACAATATCCCTGTTTCACGATGCTGAGGAGGAAGCTGGGGGGAAAGGGGGGCAGAGAAGGAACAAATTAATCCATAACACAAAGAGCACATTAAACTGGTTATACAGCAGCTACCATAAAATGTATGATGTTAGCAAGTTGAGACTAACAAAATATAATTCACTGTTTGGTTTTAAAGTAACAATACTGTCAACAATTACAGGTAAGGCATTTTTAGAAAGAGGTGCAAGGTCACAATGTCTCTAAGCAGTGTTACAGTCAGGAGTAGCAGATGTTGTTTGCAAGAGTAAACAGGTTTTTGAGAAGAGCACTGGAAGACTGCATCCATAAAACTGACATAGGTTGGCTATTTCAAATGTAGAAGCTACAAAAAGCAGAGCTGACTCTGAAGACAGGGACAAATGCATCAAATAACAAAGGAAAGTAACTAAAGTCAATATATTTATTCTATAAAAATCCTTAAACTGTACAGTACGATTTAGTATATAGGATTCATGGCAACATTTCATGTGGAGGAATAAGACTATTTTGAGCATACTCAAATGTCAAACAGAAGCTTTTGAAAAATGCACTGAATTGATACAAATCTGTGTTGCCATTTATTAGATTTATAAAAAAGAAAATGCTACAGACTGGAAAGCACAGCTAGCTTATCAGGCTCTCTGGTTTGGGCTGGACAGTGGATGAATCACTATTCTGTCAGCGCATACTGACAGGCTCATCACCCACAGATTCACCAGTGCCAACAGTTACCATTTATGAAAGAAAAGATCTTCAGCTGAGAATTTTCAAGCTTCATGAGGAAATTGCAATTCCAATTCCAAAATAAAGCTGACAACTACTCAGTTTTTACAAAACCTCAGAATACCAAGGCCAAGTTGCGACCAAACAAAACTAGTCCAGTCACATGAACTTACAACTAAATAGAAATAAGCTTTCTTCTTCCTTGCAGTAACTCCATAAACACACACTTAAATAAAATAAACAGGAATCTTCCAAGGCAACATAACTTCAATTGAAATTACTGGTCTCCTAAGTTTTCCAGAGCTACCTTGTAGCTATTTTTTTCATCTGTGAACCAGCAGGATAGATTCCCTTAGCACTGAGAATACCAGTTCTCCCTAAATGTATGAAATCTAAAATGTGACACAAATTAGAAGGCCGCTCTCTGAGAATACACAGAAATGTTCCTGCCATTAAACAGAAACTGCAGCAGATCAGGAAAGATATGTCTAGCCATTGATGGAAATCTTTGGCAAGATCAAGATGTTTTCCTCATCAGTGGGGATGGCCAATATAACATTACAGTTCACGACCTTCATGTTAAGAGCTTACGTTTGCAAATGCATTAGCCACATTTATTTCCCACATACCTTTCCTTCTGAAACTACAAAGCAACCAGAAACTATGTCTTGATATATCTCCCACGCTCAAGGAGTCATAAAGCTGACTCCAGTCAGGTTATGACAGAGCAACAGTACATCAGTGTGACACAGGCTCCCTTAATAAGTTTTCTTTGTGAGAATTACAAGCATAAAACTGATACAGCCAGAGAGATAACCACAAGTTGCTGCTATTGTGCTCTTGTGTGATTACCACTAGTGCTACTGCACACCTCTCAAGTCTCCACCCCCAAGCAAATCATGGGATTGTCTTAAAGTGTGGCACACAAATGCCACAGCTGTGTGCTGATCATTTCCAACAGGAAAGTACAAGTTTTCACCTTCAAGAAATTATGTATTTGTAGAATTTCACTAAGTTTGCTAATGTATTCTTCAGGCAGCTTCCAGCATGTTGTTGGTCTGGCAGACAAGCAGATTTCTCTCAAAGAAGAATCTGAAAGGCGAGCAGAATTGAAGTTTTCTTGTCACCAGTGGCAGTGGTACAGCTAAGACTCAAACTGAAGAAATTTACACTTCCACCTTCAAAACTTGCTAAGGGAACAAAGCACTTCAAGCACTTCTTGTTTAATTTTCAATGTGAAGCCTACAGACTACAGAGTATATAGCTTAAACCAAGCCAAAGTGGACAACCTTATGCTTTAATCCTTCTGTGGTTTTTTATGATCCACATGGGCTATCCATAAAAGTGGAAGGGCTATATATCCTGCTCTGCTAAACAGAAGTAAATTTCACATCACCAGAGAACATGTGGTGTGTCCACACATTTTTTACCTAGACCACCGTCTTTCAGAACTTCATGCCTTATGCTGTATGGTTAACTTTTGTACTTGGTATTTCTTGGGAAAATGCTTGCAGATATAGTCACTAGTTGCAAAATGCTGCAAGTCATTGCACAGGGTTCAAATTCGTAATCAAGTCTGACACATCATTACCATCTTCAACGCAGCTCTCAAAGGTGGATCAACACTTGCAGACTAATGAGTGTTATTATGTCACAGATTGCTTCCACACATTTCTGGTCATTTTGCTTTAGTGATCATAGCCATCAAGTCTTACAAAAGTGCTTACTCTGTCCATCAATATGAAGAAGTAGTAGGCTCTAGAGGTATTTTCCACTCAGAATATATACTGCTGGCAGAAAAGACAGACAATATTTGTCATAAAGTGCTCATGAACCAGAAGAACTAGATCTAGTTTTCAAAAAAAAAAAATCCAAGATGGTCTGTTGGTTCTGTACAATCCCCTAAGCAGCGTTTGCTCATCTTACCTTTAAGCAATACCCAGTATGTTACTGCACTGATACTGTCCGATTCGAATATTTCTTTCTACTGCCATGTCACCACTTGCAGTACCTTACTTGAACTGTCTGCCAACATGGTTCAAGGAATGAGATGAAGCTGCTCTACAGATGAAAAAAATGCTGGTGGAAATTCAACCTGTACAAGCTCATTCTTACAGACACTGTTGTTTTGTTTTCCATCGGCAATGCTATTTCAATTTTTTTCCAAGGAACACAAGCAGATAAATCTATAGCAACGGCACAGGAAAAATCCTGTGACTGATAGATTTTTCAGACAGACAAAGGGAGATTTTGTTTGGCTCAACATCCAGCAAAAAAAGCCCCCAAAAACCAACCAAACAAGTCAGCATCTTTTTATTATCTGTTTTTCAAACGGAATTTATCATCCTTATTATATAACTAATTTTTTAGGATCTGGAAATAATCTGAAATCGAAAGTAGAAATAAAATGTGTGATGTATATGAACAAGTGTATGTGCACCAACACAATTCCACAAAACTACAGGCCTCCATTTATGTGGAGAGTATCTTACAAGAAAAAGTAACTGAGATTTGCTACGCCTTAGTACCAAAGAACTTTTACCATGTTCCTAACTAGTGCACATCATTTTTTGTTTTTGTTAAAAACAAGTTATAATTCAGATAACACATCATTAGGGACAGCGCTCCAAACTACGAGAAGGATTAAAACCACTGTGCAAGTAATGACAAAACTAAGGAACCCAAATTAAGGGAAGAAATACAATTTTGATTTTGACCCTAAATATTTTAAGGGGCTTACTTTCACTGCTAGATGGGCCCCCTGCAAAGAGAATGAGCAAATTTAATGATTTTCTACCTCTCAGAGAAAAAACTACAAAGAACGCTTTACCTCCAAACACTAACATGACACTAAACATAAAGTTAGGAATCACTGACAAGAGCAGGAAATAATACAAGATACAGAAACATTAGAAATATGACATTAAGTAGAATCATTTAACAATAATTTATATCTAAGTAATTTCAGTGATTTAAAAAAAAAACTACTGAAGAAATTGTTGTCCTTTAAAAGGAGAAATCAGGGATAAAATATAAGGACTGACTGAATAAATTCCAACACTACCCACTCTATGCTCAAAAGTCATCTGGAGTTTAACTGATAAAAAAAAATACTGCACTATTTCAGAGTAACACCTGATCTCATATCTTATATAAACAATCTTACGATCATGGAAAAACAGGGATTCAAAGCTGTGTTTAACTACCAACAAAGCCACATATTTTCATTTGAGTATCCTGCAAACACAATGCAATACAAAACAAACTCCATTTCTTCCTGTACTTAACCTGAATGATATCAGTCAAAAGTTTCACTGCTCAGTTCCTCTGGGACTAATTAATGGCTTTATAGATTACAGATCCTACAATTTGCTAGCATTTACTCTGCCATCATGTAACTCAAAGCTTTTTGGTTTGGAATCCCTATGTCCATTTCTGTTTCTTTGGTAACTAAATACCTATGAATGGCCAAAATACTAAATGGGTCTATCAGTTCACACTCTGACTTTATTTCTGATCTGCTTTCCTCCAGGTACATTGATACTGAGCCAAATAACTTGTTTTACATTAAGCAAGTACCTTTCAAAAAAAGAAACACAAAACCAAAATACCAGAAAGCAACAGAAAACATTAAGCAATGCCTTGGAACTTTACTCTTAAGGTTAGAAACTATTACTGTTATTTCAAACATGACAAGTCTTCATGCTTGTTAAAACTAAATACCTATTGAATTTTGGCCTGTGCTTCAATTTCCTCAAGTAAAATACATTTTGTCACCTTTTAAGTATGTCACTTCCCAGCACTTTACTGGATTTTCAACACCTTCTTAACAAACTGGAAGCCTGCGTAAATTGCTGTGCATCAGATTAAAACCCCACCTATTCATGGTGACTACACCCCTGTCTTTAACACCCAAGACCCCACACTCTCCCTTTTTTTGCAATGCCATTGCATCTTAAACTCCACATGGTTGCCTATCCAAAATCTTAAGACTCTTCTTGTCTTCCAAGAGAGTCCCCATCCCATGTGCACAACTAACTGTGTTACAAAGAGAAGTGCTTCCACAGAGATATAGCTTACAGAGTTTTTAACGCAAGTCCTTTGAGACTGAGATCCAGCATTCAGTAACTAAAATTAAATCTTTAAGTTCATAAGCATTAATTATAGACCTTGAAACTCTAGAAGAAACTGGAATCCATCACCAGCATTTTGGTCAGCTAAGGAAATGGATCTGTGAATGTAAATCAGATAAGAATAAAATGCATAAACAACCAAAAATAAGACTGGAATGTGCTGAAGGTCATAAGGTGTTCCTATTTCCTCCCAAAATTGCAAGCTTTGAATAATACATGATCAAGAACGGAAAATTCCTTTTCTGTCACTGAATATTAAATCTAGTTCTGCTTTTTAGAATGTAGTAACTACTACATCATTCTCCTTATGCCTCAACTCACAGCTAATCAGAAAGGGAAATAACTCTCAGACTATCACAGAAGATACATTCTTCTGATGCTTTGCTACAATTCAATGATCATCTGGACAACTATCATCAACCACCACAAAATATCCACTAACCCTGCTAGACACTCTTCAAAAACTAATGCTGGATGAGACATCTTAGCTGCATGAGTCACAGAGGCAGAGAGAAAACAATCTGCTCTGTTCCACACCACTATTCACAGGATACTTTTTCAGGTCACGGTCTTTAACGCATACTCTGGCTTTGAATTAAAAAAGCACACTGGTTACCTTCAAATACAACTACAAAAGACATAAAAATCACTGTTCTTCTACAAGCTCCCAATTTCCTCTTCATTGTACCATAAGTTTCAATACAAACAAGTGCAGACATCTTTTTGTTCCCCTCATTTCCATATTATATCTTTCTAATAAAGTAGCGCCTAAGCCATGATTGGACAAAAATCAGCTTATGTCATCATCTTACTCTAAGATCCATTTTGGTAATTAATCACAGGTGGTATCGGCCCCTTCACTACTCAAAGTTGACTGATGCTTTCCCATCATAAGACAGATTTTCTTCCAGCGGTTGATGAATTTGCCACACTTCAATTAGTTCGGCAGAACCTTTCGACTGTGCATGCCAGCCTCAAACCTTCAATTTTCTTAAATTTAAACCGAGATGGTTCATCCAGTTCCAAGAAACAAATGAAGAAATAAAAGGAAGAAATAAATGCTTACATTGAAAAGCAAAACCGTAACTTAATTTGAAGCACTCTAATGACACCCTCTTCAGTAAAAGGAGTAATCTGACAGCATCCAGGATGCGCATACGGTTGTCTACATGCATGTATGCCTTCTATTGCTTGAGTTAAACACCTCTGAAAGCGTCCAGCTATTAGAAGTCTCTATCAACTACAAGTCCTGTGTGGAAATCCTCCATCCTAAACATTCTGTAGGCTTGGGGCTAGGCAGAGAGATGCCAAGGAAAAGGGAAGGAGGCCATATAAGCAAAACTGCACGTGACAAAAAAAGGCAAAACAAGATTTGGAGCTAGGGATAGAAACAGTAGATTAAGAGAAACTGGTAAAGAAAGATTTTTGTCTGTTGAATTGAATCTGGAACCACCCAGATGAAGAAAATGATAAGGGATAAAGACTTGTAAGAGGTAAAACTGAATCAGGTTAAAGGAAACTCAGAACAGGCTGGGACCAAGTACTGGAAAGAAAAGGCAACTAAAATACCCTCTGTCCAGAACCTGGAGACCAAGTTCTCAAATCCAAACACACCTCTGGCAGCAGCAAACCTAAACCTGCTGGGCAAGGTACCCCAATCACCTCCTAGTGTTGATCCCCACAAGAAACAACCACCCATTGTTGCTCCTGCTAGTCTAAGATGCCACATTTCCTTTGTCTTCTCTAAAAAAAAGTAAAAGCAAACAAACATGAAACATATTACAAAAATAAACAACACAAATTTACAGAGCAAATAACTCTGTAGAATGATTTAAGACTTCTGTAATTCAAAGTTATATATACAACCCTAGCCCACACTCCTTACAACAATATATGATAATGTCAAATCTTATGGCCAAATAGCATTCTTTCTCCTTTCTCTCATGGATTTACTGCAAATGAGTTACTGTCCATTGCCTGAAGTTTGACTGGGGGACTACTTTTCAGGACATGAACTGCCAACTGTGTTTTAGAAGGTGGAAGCCAGTCTTGTTATTAACTGAGTCAAACACCAACGAAGAATTTTCCTTTAGACATTTTGTAACAGTCTAGATCTAAATGCAGCTTTCCAGTGGCCAAGAATTCATTTAATCAGAACTGGAACAGTTACAAAAGAAAGTTAGAAATGTAGACGAAAACTTTTCAGTCCAAAGTTCAAACTCATTTTAAAGAATAATAATCCCTAGCAGTATGTTATTAGAAGGCATACAACTGATTTTTTATTTCACATCAAAACAAGCTGCACAGAAAAGTCTTCATAGAAACTTCCCCAAAGACTACTCAAAGAAAAGAAAACCTGGCCATAACAAACTGCAGCCAGCATCAATCAAATATCCCAGAAAATTCCAAACCTTTAGAAAAAGAGGTAGCCACAACAGATGCAGAACTAGTTGTGAGATGGCATGACTTAACTGAAGTGTTGATTTAGTGAACATGCTTTCCTAGATATTCAAATATGAAGTATTTATTTGGTACCAAAATAATAAAACAAGTAAAACTGTTTTCTTTTTACTCTGATCTTAATAAGTTACGTCCATTTTGTCCTCAAAGGAGGGATGGATGCATTTTTTTGAAATCATAAGATGAAGAAACAGCACAGGTCTGGATTCAAACTGTTCAGTAATGAAAATTCAGAAGTCGTAAACGCTGATCTCCTATTTTCTAAGATGATTTCCATACTTCAAATTAATTCTCACTGAAAGTCAGGCAGACTACAGCCTGTAAATCACCGTGGGACGTGTGACTGTATTACCGTGACGTTGCCACTCCCTGCTGCTCATTTCCACTCCCTCTAATCAGCTAATTAAATTGCTCACGCAACATTTTCCCAGTCAGCTTTCAGCAAAATAAACTAGATCGCTGCAAACCAGTGTCTGCAGCACCAGGTTAAGGATAGAGAGTCAGATCGG
>JANHGB010020216.1:0-21280 GCA_026283785.1 Coracopsis vasa
AGCGCGGCCAGGACCTGAAGTCGCTGACGGTGTCCGAGATCCCGGAGGATCCCGAAGGACTGGAGGAAGAGGAAGAGGAGGACGGCGGCACCGGGGGTATGTGGGGTGTCAGCCCCTCCTGCCCCTGGTGTCTCCCTCTGGTGCTGGTGGCGCCAGACCCTCTGCCTGTCCATCCATCCCTCCATCCCTCCCTCCATCCCTTCATCTATCCCTCCATCCATCCCTTCATCCATCCCTTCATCCATCCATCCACCCATCCATCCATCTGTCCCTCCAAGCCACCCTCCATTCCTTCATCCATCCCACATGACAGAACCTGATTGATAAATGTTACAGATAGTAGTAACAGGTTTCATTTGGTTACAGACTACCAGCATAAACTAGGAAAGAAGTTCGGAAGACCAGAGATTTGAAAAGGTATGCAGGCATACTCTAGGTTAGAAAGCCTAGTGCTTGTGCACTTGTCACTCAACCTGTATTTAGAGCTGTGCTACCTGAATGGCTCATACAGGAAATTAGGCAACCAGAACTGGATTCGCAGAAGTTATCTGCAAAGCTGGAAGGCCAGAAAGGAAGGCTGAAGAAATGCACCACCTAAAAAAATGAGTTAGTCCTGGGGTCTTGAAGTCCCAAGCACTCCAAAACAGAATCACAGAATTGTTGAGGTTGGAAGGAACCTCTACTGATAGTCCAACACCCTGCTTCAGCAGAATCACCTTAAACAGGTTACCTAGGACCATGTCCTGGTTTTGAGTATCTCCAGGGATGTAGACTTCACACCCTCTCTGTCCAACCTATTCCATTATAAATCTTCACAGTAATACTTACACATTTTCATTTATTTTCCAGAAACTTATTGTTTGCATTGTATGAAGTACAAAAATAGGACTTTATAAAAAATGTGATCTTTACCCTTCTACTCCCCAAACTGCATTTTCCAGATCATCCTAGTGAAATACATCTAACCCCTCTACTTCATTCATCAGACAGAATGAAGGTAGGTCTGTGGTAGGGCACTGACACTGAGGTCTCCAGAAGAACAGCTCCTGTCACTACTACTCGACTGAGCAGATTATGAAAATAAAGAAAAGTTAAAGCCTTGGGCTAGGAAAGGAGGAGGAGGAGGAGAGAGGAGCCATAAACAATACTGTGCATAGAGACTAATTGGAATGCAACTCTAAGCAATTTGAAGAAAGCAAACTGACAATCCAGTATTCCTGCCCTTCATCCCAGTTAACATGTGCTGTTTGTACTTGATCAGATTTTGCAATAAGGAGCAGGGGAAAATATCTAAATATTACTTAGAAAAATCAGAACTCACTCATTATGCTTTGGTGAACAAACAATTGCAATGGCCTCTGGCAACATTAGCTGATAAGAACAATGAGTATGAAGATCAACGCTGGATAAGAATGCTGTTTGTGTTGGATGCGTCTACAAATAGAATAGGAAAACTCAACATCATGAAATATTTCTTACAAATCAAGGTTGATATACATTCAAGAAGGAACAATAATTTGTATCAAGTGAAAGCATCAGTACTTTCCCACATTGGTTTCTTAAGTTTCTGTTAAACCTGATTCTACATTGTTAGGGTGGCTTTTCAGTACAAGATTTATGGAGGCACATTCACAACCAGTTGTACAAGCAATTTTCTGATCATGGGGTAAAAAAGGTGGAATGAAGAAGCACAAGACAAAGGCAAATGACTTGATTGTCCAAAATCCCCAAGAGTGAAATTAATATATAATTTAAACAACACAATATTTCCCTCCCCTCCCCTTTTGAATACAGTAGAAAATAAATGGCATTAGAAAGTAATAAGATACCCCTAGATCGCCATAAACAGAAGTTGTACTGGCAAATGCAGGCCCATTGTGTAATCAGGATAGCTCAACTGCATTAAGAAACACTTATCTGTGGAGAATATTAGTGATCATTTACATTACAACAATTAGAATTAAGTGAGCAAATTAATCTGGATTATTCCAGTTATTTCTTTAGTTTGTTATTTCCAAGTTTTTTTTCTACACAGGATGCAGAGCCAATATAGAAAAGCTGGAATCTATGAGTCATACGTACATGGATCCAACCCAAAGTGAGGAGATCATACTGGTCCTGAATACCAAATAACTCTTCCACATTCTCCATGTCACAGTAGTCTGGTCCCGCAGATTGTTTTGGCACTATTACATGGGTGATAGTAAATTCATTATGTGTCTGTAAAACAAACATTGACTGTTTGAACAAATGAATTAATAAATAAATGCTAAATCAGGATCTGAAAGATGTCAGCCTATCAGCTAAACCAAAGCTGATTCCAGTGCAGCTATACTGACTGACTGCACCTGAAAACATGCTTTAACATTTTATCATGAAAACATACAGGGTAGTATTAGTAACAACAGGAGATTTTTGTATTGCAATGTTCTCAGAGATGAGTGCGAAAAGGTTGTCCTTTAAAATAACATGAAAAAAGAAGTTTGAGAATACTATTATTATTTTCTGTGAAACTTGTAACATCACTACTCTTGCTATTCTTTCTATGATTCAAATACACTTGGACATCATATTTAAAATTCTGTATATGCCAGCATGGCATGCTCCTTGCGCTAAAAGGACATTAATTGTTATCTAGGTCAAAGGAAAATCAAAACAAAATAATACAAACAAACAAAACCAGCTTGAAAATCAGATGTAGTACAGCTTGATGGGGGGAGGGATTTTCTTTTTTGTTGTGCTGTTATGAATTTGATGACTCCTGTAGATTCTAACAGTCTTTATATTTCATTGTCCTGCAACTAAACCTCACTTACCTTACATGAATGCCAGAGAAAGCACTCGAAAAAGTCTGTATTGTACAGCACGTACAGTTGAAAAACTTGCTACCTTTTATATCAGCAGTGTACTTAGATCAGATGTTTCCCCAATAAGGCAAGCCTACACTGCTGAAGTGACCACTCAATTTATAACATGAAGTTAATTACATTAAAGACTAATTGTTTAGATCTGCTTTTGTTCTGAAATCAAGATATTACAGGAAAATACAGCACTATCGAATATGTCTTCCCCAAACAAATGTGAGGGTTAAACTGTACCAGTTTTCCACAGAGAATTCCACATGTCTCTATTCCTCTTAGTGTATTTGCCTCTGCTAACAGCAGAAATTTGTGACAGAGATCCCTGGGCAAAATGACGCCTCTGAGTGCTTCTGCCAATTGAGCTGACAAAAGAGAAAGTAAAAACAGAGAGAGAAAAAAAGGCATTTGCAGCTTACACAGTGAAGTTCCTTAAAATAAGGAAATAATATACACAGTTACAAGAAATCATTAAAAGTGAAAGAATTATAATTCCAAATCACAGATTTCTAATGAGAAGAAATCTATAGCACAATCACTTCACCCAAAATTGAGGTCACCAGCCCATAAGATAAGCCCACTACCCTGCTCCTGAGGTGACAGTGAGCTGGTACCATCCCTGGCCAGGGCTTTCCAGGATGAAGCATTGCAGGTTCTGCTTTTGTTGTCCTGAAGTCCACAGCAAGATTTGGAGTTCATTACAAAGGAACACTAAGGCTCAGTCCCCAGATCCATCTGTTGGTACTCAAATGGAAAATGTGAAACTGTGCAACTAATCTCCTCTCTTAAAATGAAGAAACTATATGGAACTGTTGTGTGTACATGAACCGGTTCATGCTTATTTCACTATGGACATCCTCACGGTGAATATATATGTAAGCATATGCAATATGTGGGCTGCTATAAATGGCAAAGAGACAGATAAAAAAAAACTAGAGAAAAATCTCTGCACTTACTCTGAACAGCACTCAAAGTAGCTGCTGCCTTTAAGACCCGGTTTACTGGAGGTGAATGTCCAGCGCAGCCAGATTTACTGCTCCCCTCTTTTTTTTGAAGCAGTGCGGTAGATAGGGAGCTGTTGTCTGGTACAGAAATACAAGATAGCGTACTCCCATCTATCTGTTCAGACATAACCATGTTCTCTTTGGTTTTCTGGTCTCGAGCTAGTTCTTGCTTCTTAAGTTGATCCTCAAAGAATTGAAACTGTTCTGATTCAAGCTGCTGTTGCCTCATATGTGCGATTCGTTTCTTCTCTGCCTCTATAAGCTTTTGATGCTCTAGTTTCTTCAGAAATTCAGTTCTACGTTTGTTCTGAAAAATATGAAAACCAGTGACATTCTCAAAACACTAAAAAAAGCTACAAAAAATGAAGGGAAAGAAGCAATCTAATTGTTTAATAAAACCACCAAATCCTGTCATTAAAAATCAAGTCTTTTGAAATTTGCTGAACTAGCAAATACAACTATATCTGCAAATGCAGTAGGATATGGAAGGAAATACAGAAAGTAAGGAATTACTAACATGAAGTTTCCAATCTGCATACGTGTGCTGCTTGCTGTTTTGTGTTTTTTCTTCAGCAGCTGTAACACTGGCCTCATTTGCCATATATAAAGTCATCAGAACAAGACTTTTTGGAACAGTGATGGTAAAGAGACTAGACGGAAGAGTAAGCCCTTGCAATTTTTAATGCAACAAGAGATCTATGAACACATGAGTTTTCTGGGCAGATTTCATAATTCATGTTGTTATCTGGTTTTGTTGCTTGTTGCTGCTGTTTGGATAAGTTGCTGTTTGGACAAATTTTTTCTGCTACTTTCTTTCCTCAGCTTTCCTTGGATTGCTTAATCCGGCTTTGGTGCATAGTCTCACCAGCCTCAGACACATTAGGTGGCTTCTCCACCCTGGCCTATGTCCCCTTATCCCCAAGCCACCTGCTGTTCCACAAACTGTAAGGGAAACTTTCGGTTTTGACAGCCCTTTCTGCTCCCCAGTAAAGGAGAGCTTCAAGTATATTCAGAAGAAAATGAAAAAAAACCAAAACCCACAGCAAAGTCATCTCTTAAATGTCATGAACAAAACGGAGCAGGGAAGAAAGCCTCAAGCCGATCAGTGACAGGAATATGGAGTCAATTTTAAGGGAAGGAAAGAAAAAGATGTTTTTTTCCCGGATACTCTTTCCAAGACAAGCTTTTAAAACTACAGATCCTGTTATCAGTGACTTCAATACACAAGATACAAGTATTTACAGTTATTTAAAGACTAAAGCAGGTTCAATTCAAACTTGAACTTATTAGGAGCCAACGGACTTTTTCCGTATACTCATATAGATGCATTAACAGTACCCTTACAAAACAGAACCAGAGTGTACCCAAGATCTATTTAAATACTTGTAGACAGTTACTAAGTAAGTATCACAGCACATTTATTTCCAAGCACATATTTGCATTATTTATTTTCAAATGACCAACTGGTTAGATTCTGAGAAGTGAGAAGTCATTTTAAGCAGTCTGTGAAACGATTAGGTTCTTGTAGAACTGGCATTTTACTGCTTCATTTCTAAGATGTTTTATATGACAGGAAAAAATTCATACCAACAATGATCTAATAAGCATATAAAACTTACTTGATTTTGCATGTATTCTTGATATTCTAAGTTGTATTTTTTTAAAAGATCTCTCTTCAATTCATCTGTCCGTGGAAATGCAACCTCCTTCAATTTCTTTGGGGTGGGATGGGGAAGAAAGAGATAAATTTACTTTCCACTTTTTAAAAGAACCACCTGGAAAACAAACTCAGCTGTAATACAGATCTTAAAAAATTACAAAATAGGGAAAAAAAAAGTACTGATCTTCTCCCAGGAAAAAAAGGAACTAATTCATCATATTATGAAACTTCTGTAGTACACTGGTTTCAATAAAGCTGTATGTCAGTGAAAGATGTGACATGACTATTACTTATCTCAATGAAAGATTAATCCTTCTTTTCCAGATTGCTATCTGTTATCTCTATTTTCTTTAATAGCTGTGTGATGACTAACATTTTTGTTGTAGGCGTAATTTATTAAAGAAGTCAAGTCAAACTTTCAGGTAGGATCATCACAGTTTTCTCTGGGACTCCATGGACAGAAATATGTCTGAATATAGCCATTTCCAGGTGGAGAAAAAAAACGTTTATTTGCAGAGACAGCTGGTAGCTTCCTGTGACACCCCTGTTTGTAAAACAAAAACAATACCCCATGTTTTCTACTGATGCAGAGACTACTACAAAATAATTTAGAGGCTGTAGGGAAAACAGGGAAAGAGATCATTTGCTTAATCCTACTGAGTGCCCTACTGTGTGAGACAGTCAAAAATTTGACATGAAGCATTTTGGCTTTTGTGAGAGACTGAACTGAAACCAGACTCCACTGTCCATTGTCTCAAAGATTGGTATGAGAAACTGAGATGGAACTCCACTGTCCATTATCTGAGAGATGGGTGGGAGGAGCTGAGATAAGACTCCTCCATCCATTATCTCAAGGATTGGTGTGAGGAATTGCTGTGCATTATCTCAAGGATAGCTGACAGACATGCGCAGCAGAAGAGCTGGCTGCAAGGCCAGTGAAACTGGTCCACCAGGAACGTGCAGTAGGTGACATTAAGAGCAGAGGTACCCCCCTCAACTCATAATGAAAGGGGGAAAAGGTAATCACCCACCTCCAAAGACTACTACAGGCCCTTGGGGACACCCTCCTCTGGTGCCAGCTACAGACCCTGGAGGACTTCCGTTACTGAGGATGACAACTATGGACCCTCGGGACACCACTGGATCCATGGTGGTGACTATCTCTCTGCGCTCTGAACGAATGAATGAATTTCCATCTTTTTTTCTGATCTGTCCTATTGCTATCTTTTTTATAGTAATTTCCTTTTTTATAATAATTGTCTTTTAATAATAAACAAATGGACCGATTATGGTACTTGACTTTGTTTGTGTCTTAACTTCACTCCAGGGATCATGAACGACACATTTCCGACGCTGGGATTTTCCCCAGTCGGACCCTTACAGCTTTGAATATAACACCACTGAGTTTTAACTGGAGGGAAAGAATGCAAATATGGCAGCATGAAGCAAGGGGCACTTATGTTTATTCTAACAATTCTCACTGGGGAATTCCAGATAGTTTAAGCTCAGCATAAGACTGTATTTGAAATTCTCTTTTAGAAATTAAAAAAAGAGAAAAGCAAACCTATTTTAGACACAAGTAGAGGGAAAAATCTGGTAAAAATTAAGTAACTACATATTTGGTAATAAAGAAAGCAAAAATATACTTTGATTATTTAGCAGGGTAAACAAATACTGCACAGACACCAGTAATGCCACACATCTCTCTTTTCCTGTTTGCAATAGTCAGTTTGGACCATTATCTACTCATGTAACTAGGACCAGAATCAAACTCTAAGTACTGTTGAGTTTGTGTATTTTTAATATATAGACTTTCAGAAATAGATGTATCTGGGTTTCCAACGATCTACTAACTTCTCCATAGAGTATTCCTGTTCACCTTTTAGATCAATAATCTGATTTCCAGTAATGATCAGGTGATTAAACAAAAAAAAAACATGAATCATTAGTGAAGAGAGGTATGGTGGCTGCCGTGGGGTATGTGTGAACTGGGAGTGCTGAGAAGATAGGTAGAGATTCTGGGCAAACATTTCTTAAAGGCCAAGAAACCATAACCCTACCTTAATAATATCTTGTTTTTCTGGTACTGCACATTGGTGATAGTCTCGGTGATTGGGCAGCTTTTCTACGAACAACCTAGAAAATTAAACGTATGTGTTCACCTCAGTAACTAGAGGAACATTCACAAGAGCTTTTATGTTGTCAGAAAAATCAGTTTCACAGAACTGTTGAACACTGAGTTCCAGTTGACTCAGAGCAGGTTCCTACACATTTGTTTAAACTAACACTTAAATGCTTGTATAGACTTGTATGGGACACATAGGGTAATGACAGGAGATTATTTTCTACATCTAAACATATTTTGGTTAGGTTAAAAAAGGGCTAACTAGCAGCCAGCACCTAAAAATAGCTCTCAAAATCGCCATACACCTAGTCAGTGTTAATAAATCCTATTTCTACTGTCTTTATCTGTCCTGAGCTGAAATGCTAAATCTTACATGGGAAGTCCAGAATGAAGCACTGACTGTCGTTAAAGCAGTTATTTTTGCCAGACCAAGCTGCACAGCTAACTGCAGTGTTCTGAACCTACCCTGGCATCTAAATTACGGCAATACTCAGCTGCAAAGACTTTGGAATACACAGCTGCTATCATTATTTCAGCAATGTGTACGATGTTCACCTCCAAACTCTCTTTTTATAGAGATACATATGTTTAAAATTAAGTGGAATAAGAAAGATTTGGTCTAGTTTTCAGAGCATGAGGAAAATAAGGGAGGAGGAAAGAGGTATCCCATTATAAAAATTTAAAAATACACATACAAAAAAACCTACTTCAGAAGTAAGAAAACCAAACAATACTATAACAAAACTAGCTGGTTTTAAATCTGTTACTGATATATTTTTCAGCTGATTATTTTGAGAGTTGCAAAGAAAGCTCTACAGATTTGGTGGTTTGTATGGGAAAAATAATCATACAAAGAACGTATGTTGTGGATTTTGTGTTTATTCATGTAAGCAGCAATATATTTTACTTAATCCTTTTGGGGAAGAAAACTAAAATGAGGCAAAAAGCCATTTTTTCATGGTTTTTAAGTGCTGTGCAATACTACCATCTTTAAGATCAGCAGAAGCTCATAGGCCATAGCTACTAAAGGCTCAGAAATCTTATCTAACCCTTGCGTTTTAAGCCATGCACTTTACCAACATGCTGACAGATACAGAATAATCTGTAGGAAACCGTGCTCATACTGTAGCCTGGTATAGTAAACTTAAACTTCTGTATATTAGGCTAGTTCATGTCTGGCAGTTAATCGATGGATAGGAGTAGTGTACTAACAGTTGAGACAAAATCACAACAAAGCCTCTAGTTAAAGATCTCCAGAGAACAAAGCTATTTTGCAAGAACACACTTGACATTTTTCCCCTAAGCTAAAGGTGTGCCCTGTTTTCACTGCAGCTCTTCAGTTTGCTCAGAATTATAAGCTGTAAAGACTACAAACAGTTTCTTACGTTATGAACTTATTATAAAACACAAAAGCATTCTCCAGGTTTCCCTCCTTCATATATACTGATGCCATTCGCTCCATCTCTACTCCAGATCTAAAGTAACGACGCGGAGTGATATCTTCATTGATTGTGATATTGCTGCCAAGTTTGCTTAAGGCACGCACTCTCTCTTCTGGGGTCACAGAGATGTCTGTGTGGTCAGGAATAGCTACCAGCTTTTTCTGTAAAAGAACAGAGAGGTTTGTAAACAGAACCAGATATTATGTTTCACTTTCAGTAAGTGATCTTATTCAAGAAACTCAAAGGAAACCATAGTATGGCAGAATGGTTAGTGTTGGAAGGGATCTTAAAAGTCATTTAGTTCTAAGCTCACTGCCACAGGCAGGGACATCTTCCACTAGACCAGGTTGCTCAAAGCCCCATTCAACCTGTCCTTGAACACTGCCAGGGATGGGGCAGCCACATCCTCTCTGGGTAAAGCTTCTCTCGCTTTAGCCTACACAAAGTAACACCACCCTCACAGTAAAGAATTTCCTCCTAATTTCTGACCTAAATCTCCCCTCTTTCAGTTTAAAGCTATTCCCCCTCATCCTATCACTACTTGCACTTGTAAAAAGTCCCTCTCCAGCTTTCCTGTGGGCCCCCTTTAGGTATTGGAAGACTGTTCAAGGTCTCCCCTGAGACTCCTCTTTTCCAGGCAGAACAAGCACAGCTCTCTCAGTCTGTCTTCATAGGAGAGGTGCTCCAGCCCTCTGATCATCTTCGTGGCCCTCCCTGGGACTTGTTTCAACAGGTCCATGTCCTTCTTGTGTTGGGGGCCCCAGAGCTGAATATAGTAATCTTTAGCTTTTTTTCTCAAAATAATAGGCATCGATTTCGCCACCAGGAAAACAGTTAAAACATTCCAACATGTTTCTCAATTGCAAATAAATAGTGATTGCAATCACAAATAAAAGGTGATCTTATCCCCTACCCAAATCTTCAAATAACAAAAAAAAAAAAAAAAAAAAAAGAGAGAGAAAATTAAGTAAATCTGTAGAAATTATCTAAGGCAACACAAAATGTGTTCTCTTTAGAAACCTCCATACATGAAGTTCTACAGGATTCTGTCTTACGTTATTGTAATAATTTGATGGAGGGCCTGAATACTCTGACTCCATCACGCGACTGCTGGGTATAGTTCCTAATAAAGAGCAGTAAGTTTCCCTGCTCAGTCAACAGTTCACTTCAAATGTTCATTTCCAGTTTCAAACAAGGCAGTTACAACCTAAGAAGTTAGAACTAACTCCACTGAAGAAGCATAGCTGTTTATTATAATAATTAACTTCCTCTTAAGTGGCTAAATAATTGGCTACTGCAAGTTATTTCCTCTTACTCTGAAGAAAATTTTTACTCTTTCTATTCAAAATGTTCATTTCAACTTCTTGAAAACCTGATCACTGAAGCAACTTGAAACCCCATAAACCACATATATAGAAATAAAATATGTTGCAACAAAGCCATCGGGCAGAATGTGGGAGGAACTGGCAGTGTGGAGGATGCAACCCTTATAGCTGACAGCCAACACTGCTAAGCATCTCTTTTGAATTGTTTCCTATTTGAAAGGGAGGGTGCTCAGCCATTAAAGCATTTCTTTGTAATACATACCAATGAGCTGACAGTGAACGATTGTTCCATATTGTTTTCTGTCTGCAAACCAAGGAGATTGCTCTTTTCCTCCAAAGTCTCCATCTGACTGCAAAGGGCAGTGGGAATCCAGCACTCAATATTTGCAGCCAGCCGTCTCAGGGTTTGTTAGCCCAAGGGAAACATAGATATGTAATTGTAGTCATGTGCTGGAAAAAATAAGGCAAGTCATTCTGATTTAGTACTACATTCAAATGTCATGTAAGTTTGCATGCCTGCACCTACTCATAACTTCAGTATCACAGTATTTGCATATTTAATAATAATCTAAAATTTACCAGGCATCTAGAATTTAAAATGGGAATGCGTAGGGGCTTACCGGACAGTTTGGTCTAGCTGACTTGTTCTAACATTATAATGTGTTCAAATCCACTGTAATAAGAAGTTATATTTACAATTTTTACAGTAACTTAACACACCTCCCCAACTTTCAGGTGTTAAGTAAAAAACTCAAAAGTTCAAAGACTAATCACAGAATCTGTGCTTCCTTGAGAGTATATTTTGAGAAACACAATTATAAACAGTGTGAAACTGGCATCTTTTTTTCTGCTAAACCTATAATTAAACTGAGCACAAACTCATACCAGTAATGTAAAGCAGAGAAAATACTTCAAGCACCATGTGGTCCTGACTTCAACAACACTCAAAATACAGTGAATTCTAATGAGTTAACTGATATTAATTGCTCCTTGCACAGCTCTGAACAGTGAGCAAATATTTAGACATGTGGCCATCAGAAAAAAATAAATAAAAACCCAACTGTGAAAGGGAAATTAATTATTTAAATTACACTGGAAATATGAAAAAGAAGCTCTTAATGTGTGTTTTCACTTACATGCACTCAATCTAAACAGATTTGCTCCCCAGTGTCAAAGGCACTTTATATGTTGCAATAAATATGCTTTATGCTTTCGTAAAAGCATAAAGAGTGGGTTCAGCAAAGATATTTTCTCAGCACATCTCTCTCTAGAGGCTAGAGGACTCTGAGTTAGAGAAAAACAACCCTAATGTGGTTTTAGTTGGCTGCGTTTCCCAAGTATTGATTTCTCTATTTGGGTCTTCCTTATTTTTTCAAAAAAACTAACAGTGTCTATTAGATCACTCATTAATTTTAACCATTAGTGCAAGTATTACAGGGGACATTAAATTCATTTCAGTAACAGACTTTCTTTGAAATAACCAGAATCATCCTATTTTACTTGTAAAAGCCCTTACTGGTATTCTCATTCCGCATTATTAAATCAGTCTTCCTCCACCTTTCTGTACGACCTCCCAGTCTCAATGAATATATTCTTGCTTGACTTAATATCTATGTTTTCCACTTTCAGGATTTTTATTTTCATCATCAGGTATGCCACAGGTCTGCGAATTTAATTTCAAGACCTGCTTTTTTGAAATTATGGTATTGAAATTAAGGTATTAAAAATCCTTGCACAACTTGTGACAAAAAAATGGAACATGTCATATATGCCCAAGACATCAACATTAGTTGTGGTTGCAGTGCTAATGGAAGCAGTTCTCTAAGCAATTTAATTTTATATCATGGAGCTCTAGTGTAAATGATCACCTCAGCAGAAGAGCCTATTCATTGCCTATTCATGAACTGTAGAAAAGCCCCAGGGGATCACAGTAATGAAATTTTTTTGCTTTAGCCTATACAAAGAAACACACTGCCTTACGCCTAGTTCCATCTGAAACCCTTCTTCAGCTGAGCCACCGTAGGTGTGGTAGACTGTGGAGAGGGCTAAAAGCTCGGCCAGTGCAGAGCTCACTTTAGTCTTCTGCCCCTGCAGCTCCAATTCTAAGCAGAAATAAAATCTTCAGTGAGAGACCCTGCATTCATATGCTCTATGTGGCTTGGGAATAACAATTATAAAAGGAGACCTACAATAGCTGAATGGAAGGACGGTTTTGGTCTAGAGTATGCATTCAAGTATGACAACTGCAAAATATTCTACAATTCGATTTATTTATTAAAAAAAATTGTTCAAAAGTAAAGAAGAAATGTATTTCTATTCAATTCTCTATTTCAGTTAGCAGCTTTTGGGCAAGAAAACTGCTTTGACTTTCTCCAAAGCCTAGTGAGGAAATGAACATTTAAGAGAATGCTCTTGAGATGCTTTCCAATGGAGGGCATGGGATATGGATCATATGCTTCTTTCAGCTATTACTGCACGTAGACCTTTCAGCCTTGCTGGTAGGCAAGGGGAAAAATGTTACTGCAACAAGGGGGAAACATAAAAGCCACTAATTGGTGGCTTGGTTTGGGTTTTTGGGGCCAGTATTCCCAAACAGGCCTTTGTTAAAGAAGCCTATGGTATCCCTCAGCCAAAATCTTTTTGGAACTGGCACAGGGAGACATCATGGAACCCTTAACCTGCAAAAATTTCTCATTTTGATTGACTTTAAGAATATAAAGTTATAAATGTAATTTCAGTGAATTTTTAAAACTAAAGAAGTATTAATAATAAGGAAAACCAAAGTGTAACACCAGATATTTTAAAGAGGAGACATCTGGTAACAGCAAAACCTCACACTTCCTCAAAATTGTGTCAGAATTTTGAAAGGATGAAGAAGCTCAGTCACAGTGCAAGAGCTTAACAGAAGAATCACTGCAAATGAAAGAGGAAACTGACTGTTTAAATTTGGCTTCAGGAACACATTAAAACCCAGACATTGCAAATAAAGAATACATACTAGGATGAACTTATATCACTTTTACAAAAATGCCAAATAAAAATCTGAGATATTAGCTATTACAGGTGGCAGCATAATTAAAAAAAAAAACCTAAAACTAAAAAGAATGTGGGCTCTCTTATGACTTACCTCCAGGCACACTGTCCAGAATCATAAACGATTAAAATGCAGAAAGTTAAGCTTTACTAAAAACACCACCACAGCATGCCTGTCAATTCCCCGGGATGCCTCTGTGCATAATGCTCCTCATGGCGCAGCTTCACAATTGCCTTCAGCTGGCTGAAGGCCATGACACTGCCAAGGGGCTCCTCTTATCCCCACCACACTTCTTTGTACTTCCACTTTGTTGACACCAGCGACTTCATGACAAGTTGTAGGTGATCCAAATTAAAAACAAATGGAAATTTAAAATGAATTACTTCCTTCTCAAACTCAGCAATGCAAGGGAGGAGGCAGAAACATGAAGCCAGCAAGCAGACTTGCCCATTTCTGAGGCAGTACTGTTCTAGGGCAATACGAGCTGGCTCTGAAAATGCACCCTAACAGCTTGTATAGTGCCTACAAGAACTGCCCATTCTCTTTGTCTTCTGGAAAAACATTTACATTTCACTCTAAAAGTGCAAAATACCAAACCTCTCTGTGTAACTACGACTAATTATATTCAAACATACAAAATAGTTAAGCTAACACAGTGAACTACACTCCAACCCTAACCACAGGCCATAAGAAACAACGCCAGCTTGAAGCTCTCTTAGTTTATTAGAGTGCAAAGTGTTCTAAATTCAAAGACTAAAGATGCATCTTTTTCTGCTTTACAGACTTAGGTACTCCAACTAACTTAGATGGACTTAGGTAGTGTTGATTAAGAAGAAATGCCTGGACATTTAGCATGCAAATCAAGCTTTTTCTAATTATATTTTTTCTGAGAGTTACTATATATAAGAGTTTAACATCCTTTCAACAGTTAAGAAACTTTTCTTGATTTCACTGGTAATGGCACTCCTCACCAAATCCTCAAAGAACATTTCTTTTCCTATATGATCCAGCTTCCTTTACTATGCATTAATCCTTTGCAAAATCCAGCTAGATTAAATCAAATGCTTTCAGTTATAGGAAATAAAGCAAAGTGAGAAAATCAGCATTTTAAATGGCACTGAAAGTGATTCTTTCTGTTCAGGCTAAGAAGCATGGTACCAAGTACCAGGGAAGTGAGAAGCAGAGAGAGCAATTTAACTCAATTTTTAAGTATATGCAAATAGTAGAGCATAAAGATAGAATATGTCTATCAAGATACATTGAGTACCTCAAGAGTAGGGTAGTAAGACAGAGGTGGTATGAGAAGATCTGGAGAATGCATACACAAACTCTCATGGTTTTCTGAGAGGTATAATATCATAATTCACCACAAATTCTCCAACACCCTCACAATTTGCTGCATGCTAGCATGTTTCAAACAGTTGTCAGCAAGGATGGATATGGACAAACAAGAGCCTTTCTGCCTGTGCTTGGAGCCTGAGAGGCATGACCCTGCTAAATTTTCAAGCTATATAACTATGCTCTGTGATAGCAAGATGTGGTACACATAGCTGCACAGCAAGGCTTATTAGATCAAGTGCAGTATGAACTATTTATGTTATAGAGTTTGTGTTTGCAATGGCTTGTGTGAAGCCATCTCATAGTTTGAGCAGAAAAAGCTTTTACCATGTCTCTTTAGTATGACACATCCTTCATCAACATAACCTGACTATGTGAGAGGACTGTACCAGCAAAGACAGTGAAGCCAAGCAGGACCATGCTCTGCCAAAGGATGCTCACAGTGACTGGTGGTACCCCAGCAGAAGCTGGGCTGCTCAAACTTGCTGGAGAAGACACAGTCGAAGAGGAGCTCAGAGTACCAGTACCTCCCAGAAACTAGCTGACTGTACAGCATGAGGACTGAATTTCAACTACTTATTATTATCTTGAGGCTGCTTTTCCATCTTCAGTTTTTCAGAAGAGGTTTTCAAATATTGAATGAGATTTTTATATTTATTAAAAAGTAATTGCCAAACTTGAGTATTCATTTCCTCATTAGTAGTTACTTTGAAACATTGTTATTAGTTACTTTGAAACATTGTTTCCCGTTTGTAACATATTTTTAAATACCAAGGGAATTAGTCATAACACACTGACTTCACCACTGTTGGAAACATTTGTCAATATTTTGACTATTGGTCTTACTAAAACACTGCATTAAAGAGATCATGGGTAAAACTTCCCAAAGAACATTTTGATTCAAATCTTAGGTTCTGTTAAGAATAACAGGGACCTAGGGCATTAGCAATGATTTATTCTTTGCATATTTTTAAATAGATTATTTCAGAAATATTCATCCTTTTGTTCTGTATTTCCATGGAATGTGAAGCCCAGATGTGGTTCCCACCAAAATCATTCACTTCAGCTCATACATAAGGATGCCAATCCTAATACTGAGAAATATTTGCTAATATAGGAGCTAAAATGTGGCATAGTTCTGCTTTTTATAAACTACTCGAGAGCACTGTTCTGCATTTAGCCCATGGTAAGAAAAAGGTTACTTCAGTACTGTCATGAGAAGTTAAAACAGTAATACTCCATTTTTCTATACTAAGAAGTGTGATGATTATAGAATCCTAGAATTTAGATGTGTCTCAAAATATAAAAGAGTCAGTCAGTGACTGCCAGATAAAGGACTGTTTCAGGCCAATGTCACCCATGATGCAGATACTTGTACTTCTGTACCTTGAAATGTTCAAGTGAATTTGGTGAAAAAGGTCAAAAATGCAGGCACCAAACTCATTCAGCTCTTTTTGAAATGCCAGGCCATATACTGGCACAGCACACAGTAATTTATACACACACTTGGTCTTGATATAAAATCTGCTAACAAACAGCCTAAATAGAAAACTGCCTTCTGCTGGTTCTCTCCAAAAAGAAACAGCATGTTCATCCGTCAACATGTTTCCTGAAACAACTGTTCATAGTTACAGCAAATGATTCAGCTAGTATAGCAAGTAGTCTCTTCTGGAAAAAACAACAAAGCACTGACTGTCATGGCAAAATCATTCTCTCATGCAGAATAAAAAAACCCCAATCAACCAAAACCAACAGAACAGCTTTTCATTGAAAAGAAGCACTGCAAGGAGCTGCTTGCTGAGAACCCCACATCTTTCAATGAAGAAGTTGCTCTTCATAGTAAGAACTACAAAACCTGTCTGTAGAAATGGCTGTCTCAGTAACAGTTCATAATTTAACACTGCTCAGTAGCTATATGGCTCCATTTAAACAGCATTGCCAAGACCTCCTCTCAGGCTCCACTAATTCCCAGAGACAGCTGCCAAGCTATACAATCATCTTTCTTAGAAGTGGGTCAAGATTATATCCTCTTGTTCACTTACTGTGAAGGACCAGACCCACCCACCTCTCAGCACATTGCCCACAAATCTCTCTGCAAACTGTGTCTGCAGCCTGCCAACAATAACATCTTCACCTGCTCTGGGTACCGAGAGGGAGAAATCATGTGCAGAGGAGATCCTCCATGCACAGATCTGCCAAACCCAAGTCTTGCTTATATGGTTATGACATGCAGTGCTGATGCAGTGCATCACAGAACTGAGCTGTATTTTCACTTACAGAAACTGTGGATGACATAAGGGTCTGTTTTTCTATAGTTAAAAAGTTATACCAATTATTTGAACACTTTTATTATTGCTGCACAAATATTTGGATTACTGCAGCTAGTTAATGTAGCCACTTGAATATCATTGGCTGTTTTCTATGGACAGTTTTCCTTTTGAAAAAGATACAAACATTACTGCATTAAGAAGCTATATCAATAAAATTATATTGCTACTGGGTCAGCTAAGACTGTTAAACCACTACAATATACAGATAACATCCAAAATGACACATGGAAGATCCTGTCTTTTACTTGCTACAGAGAATATGAATGTAGAACCTACAGGCTTTCCCCATTGCTGCAGAGCACAGAGGAGACCTCTGACCCCACCTATTTTCTCATTTATTTTTATGCAGACTATTTTGAAGTCAAAATCTAGTATGTTTATGCTGCTACAACATAACCCTATGCATTTGAGCTGTACACATAGGTGATGGCTCTCTACCAGATTTATTAATATGCTCTTTCTATAAAGATATTAGTCACTTTTAAGAGAATATGCTAAAAACAGACTAGAAATACTGAACATTGAAACATGCATCTGTGAACTGCTGACAGTTCTTTCTCTTGTGGTTTCTTGTATCAAAACAAAACACAATTCCTCCCTCTCCCTTTTTTGTTAACACCATTCAGTTTCAGAAGAAAAGCATTTTTAACATCATGGATAAAGCATCACTGATGTTAGAATGTCTTGGATTACAAGCAGTAGCCTTTTCAGGCAGTCACCGAAATATACTTATGCAATATAGAACAGCATCTTGCCAGTGACCCACTAAAAAGGTGTTCTAGACGTGGTATCGAAAAACAGTGCCATTTTCCTTCCTTTAGGAAATCCGCAGCAATCCCACATGAAAATTAGTGTATCGAGGCACAGTAAACCAGAAGAGGGCAGAAATAAAACAAATAGCTGTTGTAATATAATTTATTCTTTGATGATTTAGCTGAAATACTGAAAAAAGAGATACCTGCAATACATAACATCACTGATAAAACTAACTTCCAACATAAAGACTAGAAGCTGTGTCGCTAAGGGAAACAAATGAGAGGCTAAAATCAGCATAGAGGTCTGCAACATTTCATAGATTTCCAAGAAATGTATAAAGCATGATTTCATAGATTTTTCTACCTGTAACCCTATTTCCTGCAAAGGCAAAGTCCCTCTAGTATAAAAAAATGGTTAAGAACATTCCGGTTCTTCCTATAAAGGTAATGATTTTTCTGGCAATATTTGCTACTTAATTTTATAACACTTTCACACTCTATAACCTCTAATAAGGATATTTGTTAATTGGGTGAATAACTGGCTGCAATAATCAATTTCTCGTCCTATCTGCTGAAAATTCCTATTCTGCCTTACTTCCTTACGGTTCAAAATGTAGGTGACAAAAAAAGTAGAATTAAAATTAATTGACATTTCTGACATAGAATCATAGAATGGTCTGGGTTGGAAGGGACCTTAAAGACCATCTAATTCCAGCCCCTGGCCATGGGCAGGGACACCTTCCACTAGACGAGGTTGCTCAAAGCCCCCATAGAAATTCACAGTTCATCAGAAGTCTATTAAATTGTCTATAAAGAGCAAAGCTTGTCTTGTGGTCTCAAATCTACAAAAACTAATTTGGGACAACAGTTCAATGGATTCTATTTTGTACACTAATGGTTAAGTAAGCAAAGTGCAAGTAAAAAGCTAATAACTGCGTTACCAAAGGATGGAATGTGGTCAACCAGTACAAATAACTATCAGTTAATCTGGCATGTTTCTGCAATATGATGCTTATAGTAAGATAACACAGTTAGTTGGTTTCATAATGAAGTCTTTGACCTCCTTCCCTGTTCTAGGTGATTCAGGATTTCTCATGCTATGAGCAGACGGGGGAAAAAAGCCCAGGAATGTCTGGCTCTATGAGAAGAATACAGTGTGCTTTAGACCATTTTTTTTTTCCTGCTTGGATAGTTACAATATTTCATCTCTTTTGTAATTTGCTAAGATTGACAACGGTAAGTACATGTTTTATAGCAGCACTGACTGTAACACAGTCAGCTCACAGGGCTGCTTGAAAGTTAGTTGAATTATCCAGAATGTCAAAGCTGAGCACTGGCTGGCCAACAGGCTATTTATCCCAGTGGAGCTTTGCACAGACTATTTTTGAGCTTATTGCCAAACTATTTGCTTTTCCCTTCAGGATGATTCCAGTGATCTTTGCAGCCTAGCCAAGCCCTGTTCTGTATCAATGGAAAGACCTAGACATCTCTGAAGGCCTTTCAACAGTGGTTCAAAGATGCTAAAAGAGGAAGATGCTTTGCACATCGAGCCCACAGCTTCCCTAATGCAGTTCCATGTTGCGCTGAGCTATGAGTCATCTAGAGCTGCCAGTAGGAAATGGTAGGCAATGGGCTGTGTCTGAGCAGGTGCCTGACTCACAGCATTACAAGGTATCATCATCCACGTAAAACTGAAAATGCTGGATTTTTGCAATAGGGATGCCAATGCAACAACAGTATGAAGCCACTACACACGGATCATTCACAAACTGTACGAGCAAGATAATTTGATTTAATAGACCAATACTTCTATTTATAATGGAAACTATGGCCAGAAAATATGTTTTCTGGCATGGCAATCTAAATCTTAAATATTTATTAAAATTATATAGACAAAGACTTTCTTGGCAGGAAACTAAGTTTCAGACCACAAACTTGAAATGTAACCTTTGATACAGAAATAAAATCTCAGGAATTAAATAAGAACAGAAAAAAAAAGAAAACCCACTATGCATACAAGTCCAGCAGAGATCAAATATTTATTTTTATACAGCATGTGCTCTGTGTGTTCATGCATAAGTGACCTTGCCACTCCCTTGGCAGTTGAAGAATTCATGACGCCCCTCACCTTGAGCTATACTTTTCCTCAGCTTGGTGATTAACTTCTAGGAAATGCCTGAAGGCCTGACCTTGAACATAGTTCATGCACATAAAGAAAACCACATGAGAAATGCCTCTGCAGTAACCCCAAAGCAATATTAATAATACACATGACTGCAAGATTGATCAAGACACTGAACCCTGTTTTTAAATATTATATAACAAAATAACCCCCCCTGCACTTACAGCCATTTAAAATGCCATTAAAGAAATGTAAGCATGAAATTTTCACCTACAGAATTATATAGGATTTGGGAGGAATGCTTCCTACACCCTCCTGTGATCCATGAAATTCTGGACTTGCCAATACTAGCACCTAAAGGTATGAATAAATATGCAGTATACCAGGCAGAAATGCATTTAGTATATCAGAAAATCCAGCTGTAAGAGTAATATAATATATTGCTTCTGCAACACCCATAACGACAAACCTGGACTCCATTCTCCTAAGAGTATTTAACGAAGTTCTGAGTTTGTCCTATTTTCTAAGTCTTGATGGTTTAAGGCAATTTATAAAACATAAGCTAACCACAGCTTTGGACAGTCAAGCTCTTTAGCCTGCAATAAGGAGAAAACCCACTTCTGTGAAGACAGAACTTTCTCAAAGCTACCCTTTGCCTCAGGAATGAACCTCTTGGGAACAACAGTCCATCCAACACTTCATAATCCCACCACTTTATGTTCTCAGTAAAAAGTGGCTTTTTCCTGCCCATGACTTCTCAGACACGCATTCAGAACCACAGGCATATTAAATAAAATAATTCCAAACCAAGAGGAATTCCTCCAGAAGTTACTTTTTGCCACCCTTCTGAAACAAGGCAGTGCATCCATGTATGAGAGAAGTGAATTACGCTCGCAGTGCACTTGCACTCAGAGAGAGGTAGATACAAAATGAGGTATTCCAGCAGAAACAGCTTAGGGGAGAGTTACTGAAGCCCAGAGAACAGTTTCTTCTCGGGTTTTTCTTTACATTCTTTCACTTTAAGTTCCAATGCTGATCTTTCACAAGTATATGGAAATTATTTTAAAATAGAGTGCTGTTCTGAGTTTGGTTTCTCTCTGACACAGGGTAACGTCCCGAACTCTGCTCCCCACCACACTACCTATCATCACCTATTTATGTGGGCGCAGTGAAACCCGCAGCTTTGCCCAGCGGGGCTCGCTGCTGTCGCCTGCCGCACGAAGTGACACCGCGATGCCCCCGCCGCATCGCCGCACCATCCTCCTCGCCCCGGCACGCACACGCCGG
>JANHGB010020217.1:0-49463 GCA_026283785.1 Coracopsis vasa
CTGGGTAGTTAAGGGAGAGAATAAAAAAAGAAAAAAAAAAAAAGAGAAAAAAAAATGGAGAAAACTTTTTATTAATACTGAGTTGGCTGAAAAAAATTTTACTGAAATTTTGTTTAATTGCAACTTTTATTTCAGTGTAAAACTGTATTTGCTTTCTGACAGATCTCTAACAGCATCTTCACCTATCCAGCCTTTAAACCAAAAAGACCCTGAAAATCCCCTCCATGGGCTAATTTCAAATGTGCAGGTTTTATTTCTAGTTGAAATTCTTATTTAGAAATCCACTATGAAAAATGACTTTTTTCATTGCTCTTGTCTCAGAACAGTAAGCGTACAAAATAGACACATGAAAGTAAAACCCGAGTTAGGTTTTTACCTAACATAGACTTTAAGTAACACTGCTCAAATACTTTAAGTTAAATATGTGCAAAGACTGCTGGATCCATGTTCCTGAATGAGTTTATACTAGACCTGGTTCATTTGAGAATTAGCCACCAACAATTGTCAATTTTTCTACAACAACCAATTCCTATTCCTTATTATAGGTAGGATGTGACAGCTTCTTAGACTGGCAGCTCCTGATTACCCATTTTAACTGGCTGAGCAGAAACACAGAAGAGCTACATGCAAAAACCTAGGCACCATCAGTGCTGTAAGGAAAAACTCTGTTTCTGTAATCCACAGAAACTGAGTGTACTCATATAACCACAGACTAAGGAAAATCAGCCGAGGCACTGTATTTTAGCTGAAATTCTAACAATATACATGGGCTTTTACTGGAGAGAAAAGACTGTGGGAGGAAACAGATGGAGAGATGCCAGGCTGCTGGTTTTTGCTCATGTGACTGGAAAGCTAGAGACAGAAACATAACTTTCTAAATATTTTTATGAACAAAAAGCCAAGTTAAGAGTCTTGTGGAAATACTGCCCAGCAATAACATTTAAAGAAGGATTATTTTTTTCCCACCAAGTGCAAAGCACAGTTTTCACTTCTTCAGCCCATCACCATCACTACTTTTATTGCACCATGTGTAAAAACTTCTTTATCCGTACAAAAATAGTACAATATAACCTAAATTCTGCATGGAAATTCCTGAATGAAATTAGTAATAATATTTGGCTCTTTCAGAATATATATAAACCCATTAAAGCGAATATTTAAAAAGTGAAGAATCTAAAAAGAAAGAAAAGATATATTGTCTTGATTCAGAAAGTGTTTTAAAAGTACAGAGTGGGGTAAATTTTTATTGGTGAGGGTGAGGCTAAATCTGTATTGAGCTGTATGTCTCAGAAGATGCACCTTTTGACCAACATCTTTCTTTAAAGAAACAAACAAAAACAAACCCAGAAAAGCAACAAACAAAAAAGAAACCTCTCTTTATCCAGGCTAGAAGTTTAAGTCTGATTTCACTGGTTTTGTGCAAGTAAAAACTCTTCCCCCGGCAACTGGATATAGAGGAGGTGACATAGGAGATCTCTTCCAGCTCTCATCTCTGATTCATTTATCTTTGAGGCATGTCAGAAATCATCATTTCTGAATTATCTGGTGATCAGCATTAGTTCCAAACAACCTCACATGGTCCCCAGTACTTTTATGTACAGGCTGAATTTCTGCTTCATGTCACTAACTGTCTTTATTGATGGAAGAAGACAGATGTGGCACCAATGCTTGCCCTTCTCCACTCAGAATCACCAATGAAGCCCCATGAAGTGCCTCTGTAACTGGCAAACATAAATGCATTTGTCCCATCTCATGACAGGTACACCTCTGAGAAAAGGTGATGTTGCATATTCATTCACCAGAGGTCAACACGGAAGATATAAACAGAATGTATTTATATGTATAATGCCTCAACTTTCTACAACATTATTTAATCTATTTCCTTCATGAGTATGTATTGTGTCGAATATGCATGGGCCTGTACAAAGCATTTCTGGAGTCTGCTCCTCTAAGAGGTCAGGGTAGTAAACTTGCATAGACAGAAAACAGCACTAGCAACCACCACACATTATTAATATATTTTCTAACTTGAAAAATAAAAAGGAAGAAAAAGACAAGCTGCTATGAAGGAGACAGAAGTGTTGAAACGAGAGTGCTGGAGCAGGATTACAGAGCCAGGCAACCCTGCACTCCTGGGGACAGGTGACATAACTGTAAATTTTTGAAAGCAACCATTGATTTTTTAATATTGGCTAAAAATAAAAGCAGTCGGGCTCCCAGAGATCTGTGTAATTCCTCTTAAGCCAAGTGGCCCACTACTCAGAACATCTGAAAAGTGCCTAAAACATGTATGAAATCTGGGACACATGGAAAGAGATTTTAAAGACATCCAGATGGACACAGCTAAAAACCTGGGCATTCTGTTTCTTCATTCTTCTTTTTCCACAAGCAGAATGATTGACTGCACTTTACAGGAGATATTTCATAAAGTTCAGTGGTGGTGGAAAGCAGCTTTTTACAGTGAAGGACTGTTCACAGAATTGCAATTTAATTATAGCTTCCTACTTGAAAAAAGGGTTTATTGTCAGTGTGCTCCTTTAGCTGTGCAGTGTGTTCCTCCAGCCAGAGTACCTCATCTTGTGGAAGGTGAGGTCACCAGGACACAGCACAGCAGCATTATACATCTTGATCACTCTTTTTTGCAAGACCAGAATCTGGGGTAGCAAGGTAAATCAGACATACTTGTAATGAGTGAGATGCTGGCAACATCTGAAAAAGACTTGTCTAAGAAGAAGCAGCATGATCCTTTCTAATTTAGTAGACTTTCTTTAAAGAGGTCTGACATGGAGGGTGACTTTTCAGGTCAGATAGGACAAAAGGTATATTGATGCTTGCTAGATATGTGAAAGTTAACTCTAGGCAAAAAGGAAAGCATGAGGGCAAGGTTGTGAGGGGAAAAGAAAAACTAATGTGGAAGATCTGGACAGGATTTGTAAAAGGAGAGAAGAAAAGCAGATAGTATTGCTCTAAAAGTATATAAAATTAGTGTCCAAAAGTCACTATTCCAGTTCTGGGCCAGCTGTCCTGGACGTCAGACAAACACAAAAATAACCTCTGTCCTAGAGAGCGTACAGTATAAGTGAGGGTGATGTATTACAAATATACTACAAGCAGAAAGGAATAAGGTAGCAGCTGTCATTTTACTTGCTCTGTTTGTCTTCTTATGGTGTTTATTGAGGGCGTGGTAACATCCACACTTGTAGGAATATTTTGTATGTTTTGTGGCACTGCTGGGGATATAAAATAAAGATTCTGATTCTGAATTGAACTAAATAAGGTTTTCCCACCCCATCTTCATTTTTAATCTCTCTGAGGCTGAGAAGGTAGAAATCTTAAAAGGAATAACTTGTCCTTTTCTCATTTGTTTTTAAAAAAACTAAGAATGTAAAAAATATTTTGAAAAGCAGTTTGTCAAAATACTTGAAGGTGATGGGGTTTATTTGTTTTCAAGTTGCAGTTGCCTGTGAAAGGTTTTTGCACCATTTTCCAACAAGCTCAAGTTGTCTTTTATAACAAAGAGACTGTCCATTAGCATTCTGAACGGACTTGGGGAGGCTGACATTACAGTATTGGAGGTCACCCCAATGGTCATTTCAAGCAATAATAAGAGACACTGGAGGTGATAGAGTTGCAAAAGCTGACAAAACAAAATGCAATCAAGAAAATCAATGAAATCAAGACTGCAATAATGATCAGGAGTGTTAAAATACCTGATAGGTCACAGGCCATGAAATTGGACTATGATCTTTGATGCAGGCAGGAAGAAGTCATTAGAAATGTCAACAATGTCACAGAAATGTCAAAAATGTCACACTTAGCTGTGTGAAGAGAGTTTACAATAGAAGTGAAAAAAAGAAAGTTCACACAATAGTAATAGGCAGTATATTCCAGTTGTCTGGAGGTAAGAGAAGAAGAAAATGGTGAATAGTTTGAGCACAAACCAAGGACCAGTGTTCTGAAGCAGGTGAAAATTTAATGAGAACATAACCATAGAGGTACTGAAGATAAGACTCCTCTTAAAATACATCAAAGGTTGTTGATAGAGAGTGGCACACAGAACAGCCCCTTAGATTGTAGGGACAAATGTCTTGTCTTGCAGTATATATTGTTTATAGGCTTAAATGTGCTGGCGCACAGGAAATAAGAAAATAACATATGTAGTGCACGATTTATGTAAAGGGTTAGTACCTAGAAAACTCTATAACTTAGTTAAAATCACTGCATTATAAGTTTACACATGCAGCAGGTCACGTCTATCCTTATATTTCATTCAAACCAAGGTTAAAAAAAATAATTAGGAATAGTTGTCTGACAATTCCAACACTAAATACTGGAAGCATTTCCTCTAGTGATTGTTCACAATTGCCATTTGATCTAGTCATGGGAATTATGGTATATTAAGGGAAATAAAGCAAGGTTGGGAGCAGAAGAGGAAGTAAATGAAGGACACACCAGCACTGGGAAATGAGTCAGTGATTAGATCTCCTGGAGTCTGCTGCTGTACAAATAGCCAACTCTATTTGAATTTTATTTAAGCAAAATAGTATTAGCACAGAGAAGATGGATCCAGGGTCTGCTATGTATCTCATTCCCTGTCACAGGAGATTTTATGCCCGTTTGAGATGAAGCTATAGTCCATTAGAAAAGATATCATGGAATCATATGCTTAGAAAGACATAATTCGAAAATTGTTTCAATGAAAGTCTATTTTTCAGAACCATAAAATGCAGCATTTCTTTCATTCACAATAAAAAAATAAATGGTGTATATGTATATATCAGCTCCTTATGAAAATATACAGTAAGCATGATGGAAAAAACTGCTAACAAAAACAATATTAGCAACATAGTAAAGGTGATTTGTATAGCAGGGTATGATGCAGAGGAGCAAAATGCTTTGTAGCTGTTTATGGGTAACTTCTTCCACATACAAAGGACAGCATAGGATATATTCCCAAAATACTGTTGGACTGTGTAATAAATGAACAATCAGAGGGTCAGTGACAGCAGACATCTTCAGCCAGAAGCAGGAGTCAAAAGTTTAATAGAAAAGAAGAAATGACAGGCCATAGAGGCTCTTGAAGATACAGATGGGAAGTGTGCTTCTGAGTGAGCAACCAACAGGGAAACTGAAAGAAAAGGGATAGGGGACAGTTCAAGACAGACTAAACTTGGTTTAGATAGGTTGACCATGCACAGAGATCATTGCTGCTGCCAGATGCCCAGAAACCAAATACACAGGAGAAAAAAATGAAATTGAGAGCAGGGTATTTTTTAAAAAAGAAGAAAGAGAAGACGGCAGAACCATGCAACTGAAGTCAGATATACTTTAGCTCTTTATCCTGAAATTCAATTCAATTAATGCTAAAGCATATTAAAAACTTCTTCCCTGCAGGGAGGCCAGAACATCTGGTGTCTTTCAAGATGAAGTTATCAGTTAAAATACTAAGAAGTATCAAATAAAAGAGTAATAAATTGACAAAGAAATATCTCCTTAGAAACAAATTCAAATTAAGTTGTTCTAGCCTACACAAATATAATATACTGTAAAGTTCTTATCCACTGTGAGCTGCAAAGCACATTTTCTTGTTATATGAATCTTGAACTATGATCAGGAGCTGACAGAGCAGAAGTTGACATTTTAAGCCACTAACACAATGCAATTTTCCTCTCCTCATGCCTTTTTTTTTTTTCCTGGTTGTTGATTTTGTTTCTATTCCAAAATGAAATTGTTGCTTTCCTTAAATTGACATCTTGTTTTAAGTTTTCCTCTCGAAATAAATATTGGCTAACTAAGGTTCATAGTGCAGATTGCTGGGTGTGATTGTAACCCCCAGACCTGTTATTTTCATACTACTTCGGATGTTTCTGAATTTTTTAAGTGTCAGACCATATAAATTTCAAATGTCCCTTTAAGGTATTTAGACATTTTTCTCATTATTGATGATGAGCTAAAATCATTTTTTGGAGGGCACACTATATGGCTTTATCTATTTCATTTACCTTGGATATGAATTTGTTACATTCCCAATGTTATAGGCAATAATGCAGCTGTGCTAGACATTTGCCAGTTGTTACTATGTGTTTTCTTTTTTCTCTTTTAACTTGTGTGCTAAAGGCCATGTGGATTTAACAGGAGCAACTTGGTTAAAAGAAATCTTTTGTCAAAATACATAGAACACTATATGTAGGGAAGATCAGAATTTCCAGACTATAATAGAAAGCTTACATTATTAAGTTGGTTCTGTGGCTTCTCTCGACTGCTTGTCCTAATATCTAGATTTGGGAATTATCTTGCATTTTTTTCCAATACAAAATGATAATTAACCAAGGTATTCTTTTTCCGTCTCCTCAATCCACAAAAAAAAACCTTAGAAGAAAAGAACCTCATTATGAAGATTACATTTATGATCAAAAGTGAGGAAGGAACGCAGCGTACTCTTGCTGAAGGAACCTGAGAAAGGATTACCCACAGCTCAGATGAGTGCCCTAATCTTCAAGTTATAAAGGCAGCTTCCTTCACATTCCCTGACTGGATGGTTCTCAGTTGGGATAAACAGTTCAGTAACGGGACAGCAGGAAAAGTTAGGCAGTGCAGAAACACTCACCAGGGTCTAAGCACTGGAGTTCATTTCTTTTTTCATGACTATATTTTAAGGCTTTCATTTCATTCTAGAAAGAATGAAAATAGGGTTAAAAAGCTCATGTATTTAATAAAACATCTTAAATTTTTACTATTTGTAAATACTATGATTTTTCAAGCTTTTTAGCTGTACCTAAAAGCATAAAAGAAGTATGGACCATGTTCAGGAACATATTTAAATATTTAAACCCAATACTTGTGTCATGCTGAAGCTAAAGGAACATAGACCTCTACACAGACACTTTACTAAATTATCACACAAGGAATGCTAAATCTGGAATGTTTCTGAGGACAAAAAGCAAGAAACAATATCCTACTATTCTCCCTTATCCTTATCAAAATCAAGAATTTACCATATAATACAGGCTGAGATTTCTGTGAGTTGAATAGGCTGCAGCAGTAGGGACATAAAATCTTATATGGCTTTTTCCACAATGGTACAACGAAGCACTCATTCCATGCTTGACAGTCACAATATGGTTATAGTAACATACCAACAATGCATGTAGGATCTAAATCCCAAACATTTAAAAGTGTATGTTCACTTTAAGGTGAAGAGAGAACCTCTCAAGACAGTCCTCTGAACCTCAGATATGAAGTCCATTGTGAAGGTGCCCCTCCCTCTGCAGTGACTGCAGAGGGGCCTGAGGCTCCTTGATTAGACTAAAGTCTTGAACTCAGGCATTTCTAAAGGTGCCTACATTTAGGTCGGATAAGCCCTAAAACCAATTTAAAAAAAAAACAAAACCAACTTTTAACCCTTAAAACAAATTAAAAACATAAGTATATTTTCCCCAAATATCATTCATAAAATTAACTGAGAGACCACAGTGGAAAAATCTTCAAATTAGTCCAGTAGATACAGGATCATGCCTCTAATGAGCCATACCTAGATTAACAAAGGCAATCAACACTAATTTATATCACTAGAAACCATAGAACTTGAGTAAAACAAAGAATATTTTTTCCATAAATATTGCATGCTTCTACTCACTCTGGCAAATACAGATTTGCACAACTTTCCCTACAACCTGTATGAAAGTTACAGCTAAGTCAACAGACTTCACTTGCAGTGAAACTGCTTGTGTTAAAACCCTATAATCCAAACTGAAGTAATTGATTATCTTTACCAAGGCAAAAACAAGCAGCTGCAAAGCTGTAAAGCCAAAGAAAAGATGGGTCAGCATGAGTCACTGCTATTTTCATAATCAATTTTTCCAGTACTAGCAAGTTTCTCTGAATTTTTAGACAATAACAGTAGGCTACCAAGCTGTCTTTCATATCTACATGACTCAGAGTTTCACCAAGGTGTTGTTATTCTTTTTTATCTGAAATGAGGCTAAGGAAACAGAAAATAAAGATAGAAAACTCACCGTCTGAAATTTTGGGGTTGTAAACAGAAATCACTGATAAAGATCAATTAAAATGAATACTTCATCATTATTTCTCAGAAAGATTATAGATGCTTTCCCACTGACACATAAGTAAGCAGATTTTTCTTACTCGTCATAAAGACTGCAAGAAAGCTGTACTTTTATATTTGCAATTGGTTACATTACTTTATATTTACAGTTCAAAAGAGCAGTAATAAAAACCCCCACCTGTTTCAAATGCAGTAAATCATCATTTGGTTTACATGTATTGACTAGCTTAATTTTCACTCATTTAGAAGCTTTCCCTTTTGTAGACACCCACAGAAATTTCAGTAACTGAATTAAGAGGAATTATTGTGAGTAGGAAATGCAGAAACACTTGGCTTACAATTTTTGTGGCAAGGCATTATCGCTAGACCAAAACAGAACTCTGTTTTGCCACCTGCAGATTTTAACACTGAAGGTTTGGATTCCATAGCAAAAATTAATTTCTGGGTACAACGTTAAAGAGAAGAACTGTTTTATTGTTTTGTATTGTCTTTTTCTTTTGGCCTGATTTAATGTTCTAGGTCTCTGCAAAGGAATGAGAGATCTAGGCTATCACCTTGTTCCCTGGACCACATCCTGTGCAATATATATACTTCAGGCCTAAAACTTCTACATCTAGTCCATCTTAGTCATCGAGCCTCTCACCCTGTCAGTGGAAAAAAAAAGGCATATTTGAAAGGTACTTATCAAGAGTACTCTATACAACCATTGTAGGGTGTTGGGAATTATCCTCTGGAGATGGTTGATGCACGCTATTTACTGTGGAAGCAATAGACATCTCAGACAAAATATTTTGCTTTTAGATAGCTAAAGTTAGGTATGATGAATCCCACCATAAACTTTTAAACTGCTATGTTTATATGAGAAAACAGAGCATTATGAGGATAAATATGTTGAAGATAGTCAAATACTACAATATATAAGTGGACAGGTTATAACCATCCCAAAGCATTGAAAGCTGGTAAGGATTCCAACTTGACTGTAGAGCAGGCTCCTACTTTATGCACCTGCAGTAGCTTCCACTTGAGGCCATTTCCTGAATTCACACTTCATCATAGTTCATGAGTCCTTTGGATTTGCACAGGTAGCAGCTTGTAAGGCAGCAGCTATTCTACAATATCTGACTTAAAGCTGTATTTACTGTTAAAATTTGAGGCCATAATAATACTGTTGTATGCCAAACTCCTAAATCAAAGACATATACAAAACTTCATATATATAATAATGCAATTTAATAATGCAGAGTTAAGTGACTCTACATAAAAAAGAAAAAGATACCCAGAAGGTGTTTCTGCCTCCATCTTCTCCAGACAGGTGCTGTTTTCAGGATTCATCGTTCATTAAACTCTGTCAATATATTTTTTGTGTTTCAAAGGAAACGCACGAGCAAGTTTTAGGAAAACAAAGTTGATATCAACTCTCACCATCAGAAAATAAAACCCGTATTAGCCTTTGGGACATAATTATCACATCATTATTTTAAATACAGAATACTATCAAACACTGGAAGCAAGTTCTGTGGCATTTCCCAGTTGTGAAACACTCTTTTAGAGACAGTAAATCGCTTCTCAGACTTGAAATGTTAACTCTCATCAGTACTGTGAGTTAAGCAGCAGGACTGACATACCTAAACCTTCATGCATTTCCTTTTGGGAGGGAGAATAATTGTACTAGGAAAGAACAGGTCAGAAGAAAGGGAAAATATTCCAAACTAATCAATTTTTTGTAACCTTTCTTTCCCTCTGAAACAGAGGGGGAAAGTACAAACAGGTGCTTGCTGCCATGTGGGTGTTTTGATAAGGAAAGGCTGTTATCTCAAAGATAGCATGTATGAAGTATAAAGCGGTTTCCAAGGAAACTATTTTTCAAATAGCTTTCTTGCCAGAGATTCATTGTTTTTATTGGCATCAATCTCTCTCACACATACCCTCCTCCTTTAACAGGATGACAAAATCCAAATGTTTCCAGATTCTGAGTTTTGGATTTGGCTATCATACCATCTTTAATGATTGATTGCTCATAATAACATACAGAAAATTTAAGATCTACTTCAAATTCTCTCTCAGTGAAGATAACCCAACTGTCCTAATGCAAACAATTTAAACATTAATAGCACTTAAAGTACTCAAGGAAAACTCACTTCTAAACTGGGCACCAACACGTTTGGAAATACAAAAATTTCTGAAGGAGACATGATTTAGCTAGATTTTTTCTCATTTCCAGTTGGCTTAAAAAAAAAGAAGAAGAAAGATTTATAACAGCAATAATGGATATATGTTTCTGGTTAGGTAACGGCAAATTAGAGCACTAATGACCTGAGGCAAAACAATGGCTTTTTACTTTTTCAAATCAGGTATAATCTGACTTGCAAAGATCAGCAGTTCGAAAGCTACTTGGAATGATTACATGACTAAATGTACTTCATGGCCATTCATGGAGAAAACGCTCAAGAACTGAGCTATGAAAGTGAGAGGCACATGTCTTCCTCTAAGAAATTACTTCTACACCAAGGTTTACATCAAATACATTCCTGACAAGACAATTCCGTTACAACCACATGAATAAGCCTGACTTCCAACCCACAAGGCAATGACTCCACCTTATATTCTGAAAGACCTGCAGGTAATGTCATTCCATTCCATATTTGAATAAGACTTTGTAGCCTTGCAAGTAAAATACTCAAACACATGCTTAACTTCATGGGCTGACCTATATACAACTTTCAGTAGTGTAACAGTTGACTGAGACCAAGCAGATGGTTATGAATTTTGTTGGATGGAGGCCTAGATGCTGGCGAAGTGTTTTATGCCTCTCCTTAAGTCATTTTACCATTCTCTCTTTTGCTTGGATACTAATACAGGAAATAATTTTTCTTTACCCAAGAGTTTCCTTCTTCTGCACCTTCAGACTCCACCAGCATCCTTTCATTTTTCACCATCTGAAGTACACTGCTTTGTGAAGCTACAGAGAAAACTATATTAATTTTGTGGCAGTAAAATTCTTTCCATTAGAAAATAATATAAAATTTAACAAACAAATTAGGAAAAAATTGATTGTACAAAATTGATCAGATTGTCAGAACTAGCATAGTACTCATTAAAACTAGTTGTCTAGCATGAATCACCTTGTGCCTGTGAAAACACAACGTGTTTCTAACCTGTATATGAAACAAGAGACAACAGATGGAAGCAATCAGGTGAGTGAGGACAGGAAAATAAGAAAATAATAACCAGCATGACAAAGAGTGGTCTCAACATCTCTGTAATTAAATCTTGCAAAGTATTCTTAGATTTTCTTGCAAAGCTGAGTTTGAATAGGCATCTGAAATGAACATACGGCTCCAATCTGCTGGCCCACACCTTTTATTTCTATGTGACACTCATATCACTAGATTTGCATGGGAAAGTGATAGATTATATCTTACTGCATAGTCATTATTCATAATTTGAACACAATTTTATTTGTGAATATAAACAACAAATTACTTCATCTATTCCTTGATGGCAGGTGCCATGCTATCAAGAGACGTTCACTGAAAAGTTGTGAATTTCCTGCTTATGGAATAATGAGAGAACTCTAATTAGAGATGCTGTTGAATATTTTCTTATCGTTTATCCCTTATTACTTTTTTTCATCCTTCTCTAAAATCTGTATCTGGGAACTGTTGCCATGTGATTGATGTTGAGCCCTCTGTTTTGAGAGTCATGGTCTCCTTAGTCTGGCGGCTCTTCACTACTCAAAGAACACAATTGGGATGTGACCCTGCCAAGACAGAACTCTGAGTCCAAGTAGAAAAAAAGTAAAACTTACAGATTCACAATAGTATGACTGGGGCAGCTCCTTGGCTTCCCTTTTTTACATGAGAATTTCTACAAAGCTCCAGAAACTTTCTTAGTTTCATGAAGGTGCTGAAACCCATCAATAGCGATAACAAGCCCACTTCCAGATCAGTGTGACTGCCTCTGCAAGTATTTACTTTCTTGAACAGTCCATCTCAGTGTCATCTAGAGAAGGAAGAAACATCTCCTGAACCAGGGTCTAGTACATAAGCTGGAGAAAATACTGTGCAAATTTCCCACATTTTGGACTTCAGGAAAGCAGAACGAAAGTCAGGTTCAATGTCATTACAGATAAATAGAGGATACTATGAAAGAAATCTGCTTTTAATCAGTCTATTGTAGTGAATTGGAAGTATTTTTAAATTACCCCATAATTTATATGCTATTTGCTTAATGAGGTATTTCCTTATGACTTGTTAATGACTATTGTCAGGAAGACATCTAAAAGGCAGGCTCATCTTGATCTTGAAGTATTTCTGTATATGCTTATCTTAATAAGAGTCAGCCAGCATCTTGTATCTCTAACCCCAAAATCAGCTATACATTTTGTAAAGTCCTTGCTGTTGCTGTTTTGTTTTGTTGGGTGTTTTTAATTAACATTTGTAAAAAGAAAAAAGGTGGCATTTTTTAACACTGTTTTCTAAATTCTTGATAACATTTTGAAAAGGAATGTCTGAAGACCAGATCTATGCTCTTTTATCTTGTTGTTGACAATTCCTACCAAAATACTTTTGCAAAATTTGGTATTCAGATGAGCTTTTCCTATGATCCGAGAACATCACTGGGGCACTAGCACATGTGAAACAAAAGAACTGGTTACCAAAATAGTTTTACTTTGCCCTTTCTGGCCTCTTTTTGAGTTCCTCTCATAATACCCATGTTGATTTTAGGCAGCTTCTGTCATTGCTGGGGGATTTTAGTTCATTACTTATTTTTTTATTTTTTTAAATCTACAACTTTTTCTTTTTTTTTTTTTTTAATAAGTAGCTGTTTCTGCAGGTCCAACAATAGGATCAGCAGGCTGTGCTGTAACAGGGAAAAGGCTTTGTGTTGTGCCAGAGAATACCAGTAGGACTTTGAAACAAATTCTTCCTTTTAATGGGCAATATGACTTTACCTTTTCTTTGGCCATACTCTTTTCCTGTTGATTTATTATCTTTGGCAGGCCTTTTACTAAAGGTCTCAGTTATCCACAAATCTTAACTGAAAAGGGTTCACTCAGTTTTCGAAGAAAGTGTTCCCCTTGGCAGTTCACTTTCTGCTTCTCTGCTGAAAGACTTCAAACCAGGCTGTGCCTAAGACTGTTAGCTGTGTACTTGTGTATTGTGTTTTATCTTGGAGAACAGAAGCACTACAGAGGAGTAAGCTGGTAAAAACATGCGGGGATAAACTCTTTCTCTTTCAAAAGGTGTACATATTTATTTTTTATTTGCTTCTGTTACTTCTCTCTTAGTTTCTTATCGTCACTTAAACAAAAGATTTGTTTGCCCTTAAGAAAATTACTAGCAGATGATAAGAGAAACCCTGTGTGCTATGATCACAAAACTCGAGCCTGTGAAATCTATGGAATCCTAAATCCTCATTTTATACCTTTAAAAAAATATATAATTGTGTAGTTATCAATCTTCTGGTCAGCTGTGTCACTTTTCACAAATTCTATGCCTTTGAAGGACCTAAACATCAATGATGCTTGAGGTAAGCATGCTTTAAATCCAGAAAAGGACTAGCAATCCCTCAGCCATTCTGCAGCGCCTTGCCAATAACATCCTTCAAGATACCAGAGGCACAATGAAAACTAATGGTGCATAAACAGCAGACAAGGCACAATGATGCTGAAAGCTTATCAAGTCCCCCCAAAGAAGTGGTGTATGCATGGCTGCTGCTTGCCCCTAGAGCCAGCGCAGCACACTCCATGCTGTACTGCCACATGAGGTTCAGTGCTCTAGCTTCAGCAGCAGCCTCTCCAGACATATGACAACAACCATAACCCTTCCTAAGGGCACGATTGGCTTGCTAATCAAACAGAACATGACTGATTGATATACTCCTCCATATCTTCTCTGAGCATTCTCAGACTGCCCCCAAGAAAGTGCACGAAAACACGTGACAGTAGTCGTATCACATCCTCCTCTAGAACAGAAGACCATATCCCAAATAACAGGGACACTCTTGCCTTATACTGCTGATGCCGTGCTAGTTAAACCAAAACATTATGCATTTTTCTTAAATGAGGCTTTCTCTTCCCAGGGCTGAGCTCCCTGTATGCTGTGCAAATCTCACATATCGCTCTTTTTCCAGGAGTCAAAAGCTTCCTACCCTTCCCAAAGGCAGCTACATTTGGGGATTCAGGAGTTTATTGCAATGTGTGCAACAGACAAAATTGGAGTTGATGTATATTACTTCTGAGGATGCTTGTCCCATTTCCAGTAATTATTGATAGTTGCTACAGCAGTTACACCGAGTCTATGGAAATATGTCTAAGTTTATATGTTGGTAAAGTTAAATGTGATATTCACATTCTTCTGCATTTGGGAAAAATACAAAATAAACCAAAAAAGCCCTTCACCATCACCCCCAAAAAATACCTAGTGAATGTATCAGAGCAGCCTGAAGCCAGAAACATTGAGAATCACAGGAGAATGTGATTCAACCATTTATGGATTAGCAATGGGTGTAGGTTTGCTTTAATACCTTGTTTGAAGACCCAATGCAAATTACCTGGTTTTGGATGCATACCTTTCACAAGCCTTTAGAGTGACTGAAAATGTGGAACAGTTATCCCTGCATTTCATGCCTCCTGTATATCAGTAATGTTTTGTGGAATTTGTTTCAGTTACTTAATTTTATTTTTAACCTCACAAAAGAGCAAAAGAAATCTGAAAGAGTTTATACACAAATCCAATGGTACTCCAGCTAAATAAAAAAAGAGGATGCTTTATTACATTATGGAGGAAAAAAAATAAATTGGGGTTTGAGTTACAGCTTCTCTGAAAGGTCCATAAAAAATTCCTGCATTGCCCACTGCTAAAATATACCCAGTCTCGAATAACGTGGATACAACAGACAGTGCAAGGACACAGGAGATAGCTACCATATATATAGGCATGCAGTAACAGTCAAAAGAGGCTCACAGAGCAGTTGCATCTGACAACTGGCTGATAGGGTATTTACAACATGCAGAAAATTTGGGATGAGCAAGAGGACTCAAACTTTGGCAGGAAACTTGGGCCTTTTCTGAAGTTTGGAAATTATAAGGTCACTTAGAAAAGAAGAATGCTCATGAACACTGATGCATTTCTTGTTTATAGTTAGAACCAAAGCACAGGTGACAGACCATGAAAACACTGCTCTTACAGTACAGTCATCCAGATCTGAGACAGCTAAAGCAGAAAGCTGGCAAGAATGTGCATATATCTTCCTCTCCTCCTTCCCTCTGCCCCCATTATAGGAACAGCAAAGTGGAGATGGTTTAGTGACGATACACACTGCTGCATTGCAGCCAAGGAACATAAATAGAAGAATGAAAGTCCTTCTGTCTCCAATGGGGATAAAAAATAGATAGCTAGGGAAGAATATAAGAACAGGATAGCTGTTATTATATTATCGGGTAAGACTAATAATTTCCCAGAATCCTTTCCCAGCATAGAACAATTTATGGCTTAGAACTTCTCCAGTTTGTTTGCAAGAGAGTATACGGAAGGCTGCTCTCTGCAGTGCTCTGCACAAGTCACTGCAGGCAATGTCCTCACCTCCAGACTGCTCTTCTTTCTATGATAGCCAGCCCTTTGGCTATCATCATGACAGAGCATCCTCCTGCATCTTTTCCTCTGGTCTTGAATCCACTTCCACACATGCTGAAGAAAGTACTGTGCCATATTTCCTTAGTGCCCAAGAATTTGATGAGGATATCTGCATTTGTTTAGTCTCAGATCTTTTCATGGAGGAAGATGCAAAACAGACATAAGGTTACAGACTTTGCCATATAGCTATCCAGGTGCATTGACAGGAACTTGGAGCAGGAGATGTAGGTACAGACTAATCCACAGAAATGGTGGATGACATACAGAGCTTTCACACAGTTGTTTTGGGAAGTTATTTCAGCCAAAAGACCTAATAAGTAAGCAAAGGCTATTCAGAACTAGGGCTGTGATCCGTAGCACCATGGAAACACCAGCTCAGCATTGAAAGAAGCTCAGAAAGTGAGAATAAATGTTAGAAATTCTGAAAGAAAGGAACAGAGAACAAAATAGAAAAAATGTCTTGCCAGATTGCACCCACACCTCGATACTTTTGATTCCCATGCCTGAAAAACAAACATACAAACAATGTGTGGTAGCACTGTAGAAGACTCACAGAAAAGCATCAAGGAAATCAAAGGTACAAAATCACTTCTACCCGAAGTACAGGCTGGACTCTTCAACTGGCAAGGAGATGTCCTGCAGGCAGATATAACTACTATTTTCAAAACCCAGAGTTCCTGAAAGGGTGGACAAGGTTGGACAATCTCTCTCTCCTCCAGTACAAGAACTGGGGGCCATAAGTTGAAGTTGATTGAAGACAGTTAAAAGTGAATGTAAAGAGAGTTTTTCATGCAACATATTATAACTGATTGATGGAGCTCCTTGCCAAAGGTAAAAATATGTCTGAGCTTCACCACTTCCATACTTTAGGAGGGCCAAGCTAGAGAGGAGGGAGTCCTCAAAGTTGAATTCCCAAGTGCACATCTGTATCTGGGTGCTCAAGGATACAGAATCTCTTCTCTCCAAACTCATTTTTGCAGGCGGCGACTTTGTCCCACAGAAAATGCAGTCCTTTGACTATGAAGAAAGAGGTTTATTTCCATGAACATCACCATGCTGTGTCAGCTCTCAGCCCTAGCAGCTCAGACATGCTGAAAGGACACCAGCACAATGGGAGGCTGCTCTTACTGCTGACAGGAGACAGCTGCACAACTCCCTCAGCTCAGCCTGGATGCCTTCCACCATTACAGAAAGGCAGTGAAGGTGTCATATGCTGTGTCCAAAGCTGTTGACACCATTCTCATAGACACAGTGCTAGCAAGAGCGCCACTAATGATTTCTTTGTTCAATATACAATGGAAGCTCTTGTGAGCAGCACTATTATAGCATCAGCTTTCATAATTTAGGAACAATACTCAAAGAGAACATTGCTGTAGTGTGCACCAGTTAGATAGCTATCCATAATGTGACAGTGTCTTAAAATGAAATAAAAACGGGAGACAAAAGGTATTCTACCCAGTTATAAAAGCATTCATAAAGGCAGAGAAAAAAAAATCCCACTTAGAAGTGGGAGAAAGGAAGGGATGGAAGCTGCACAGGCTTACAGCTGAGTCATGGGGTAAAGAACTTTATAGCAAGCAGTGTTAAAGGGGAATATAGACCTCTCAGCATATCTTCCCCATGTCTATGTAGTTACCTCTGTAAGTGACCTACTGCCACCATCTAAACTACAGCTGCTGATCCTTTCTGGGTAGAATCCTTTGGCAGAATAGACTGTTGAAAAATCCCAGCAGGATGCCAAAATAAATATATAACTGTACATATCATCTGCAGCATTTTTCCTCTTCTGATATATAGAGTGCTGACCTCATAGAAAGCACCAGCATTATTTAAAAGGCCAGTTGTGTGTGACAGTGTCTCAGCAAAAAAGTCTCTGAAGCAGAATGAGACCCTGAGCCATTGCATAGCAAGAAGTGAGACCTTATCAGCAAATCTGGCCAGTGCAACCCAATCTGAGCAGGGCAACTCAATCAAGACCAGAACAAAATGAAAGAAATTCCAGATTGGATTCCTAATCATGTTTTTAACCAGCATATACAGCACTAATTATATCAGAGGGTTATTCTTTCTGATAAAGAACCATCCCCTGAAAATAATGTTTTCCTTATCTGGCCACTTGCAAGGTATGAAATTGCTTCCTAGCTGTATGACTTACTGCATAATAACATATTATCCTAACTAATTACCTCTTCTCTGGCTCAAACACTATTTGAAAAAGTTCAAATGATTTCCTGTTTTAAAAGCAGTTTCAAAATGTAAACAGCAAACAGAAGAAAAGTATACTTAGGTTCCTTCATGTTCCTGCATAAAGTATAAAAGCAACTGAAATAAGGTTTGAAGTAATCTTTATTTTGGTGTTTTATTCCCTTAAAAGAAATAAAGTCAGATATTTGCCACTGTTTCAGTGTTTTTTTGCTGTCAGTGGCTACTTACATGATTTTTTTGTCTGTCTTGTTTTTTACAGGCTTCAAAGATTAAGTACAGGATAATTTTCTTAGCCACAGTTAAAAAGACAGGATTGGTGAACATTTGACAAAGAAATCTTTTCTACCAACTGTTCCAGTCAAACAGATGTTAATCGCCTACATACTTTTTATGTCTGGTTTTCAATCATTCCAACAGCCTTTAAAAAAGAAGTACATGTGAATTTCAAATACACTTCTAATGGGAGAAAAATCAAATCAGGAAGAAATTTAAAAGTTATAAGAAATTTAATTTGGGTTTTTTGCTTTGTTTTTTTTTTTTTCCGTATTCATTCATCATAAAGAAAATGGATAAAAAAGACTTTCTCTTTTTCTACTTTTTCTTTGTCAACATGAAAGAATACTACAGATCCTACCAAGAAGACAAACAAAAAATACAAGTCTAAGAAAACTCCAAGATACCAAGTGTTTGCCAAAATAGCCCAGCATCTGGAACATTTCTTCTGTAAGGAACACCTTTCACCAATCACTCTTTGGGAGAATTTCAGACTCTCCTGTCCTTTTGACATCCTCCATCCCCAACCCTGCAGTCTAAGGGCTGGTTAAGTCTGCATTATATAGTTAAGTATGCACTATATTGCTTTTTATTCCTCTGGTAATGTGCTTTTTTCAAAGAGTCTCCAAAAAGCTACTGAGTTCAGTGTAGAGCACCTCTGAAAAGGATGCAATTCCACTGCAGAGTCGAAGTCACTAACCAATATCCTTAAAAATGTAAAGAAAAATAAAAATTCACAGCTCTTATGTGTCTAAAAGTGTTGACTGATGAATGCACACCCTGGTGTATATTACTTGTACCCGCCGCATGAGTCAGTCAGATATAGCTACATTTACTGTCTGTCATAAAACATTTAGAAAATTGTAGAGCTGGATCATAACATTTTCCCCCTCCAGAAAAGTCCTGCATGTTGTTCTGCGTCATCTGGAAACTCTGAAGATTTATGTTGAAAAGCTGAAATCGTCTTAAGCCAGTTCACATTTTTAAAAATTATTCAAATATTAATTTAAAATTTGGCAAAGTTCCAGAGATAACTCAAAGTTACGAAACAGATGGCTTCAACATGGAAATAACTACATAGAGGGTAAAAACACCACTCAAAATATGCATCTTTATTTGTATTTTCCAATCTTCTCTGATGCCTAATCCATTACAGTCTCATTTGTCTGCTACCTTCACCCCTAATGTAAGTCTAAATGAGTAATGTGAAATACTGAAATCTTAGTTGCAGTCACTGAAAATGGCTGAATTAAGGTGAAAATAGCTTTCCTCTTTCACTGCTGTGGATAACTAAACTAACATTGTATCTTTTTAAAAAGAATAGGTGTTGGCAGGAGTTTGCACACTTACATGTGCTTATGTGCGTGTTTACACATTTGTTGATATTCATTTCAGAAAGTTCTGTTTTCTTTGAAAACTACTGGAATTTGGGTAAGGAGGAAAAGACTGCGACCCCAGAGCAACGACACATGATTAACATCAATGGAGAACACTTTTTTGCTCAACTGTTTAAAATGTTCTTGATTTGTTCAACCCTTTTTTAATCAGAAGCAGCTAGAGAATGAGAATTTTTTCTCTGAAGACTTTGACCTTTCAGTTAGGAGAGAGGGATATAAACACCTCTGATGACAACTCCAAAGGGTCATTCAGAAACTATAGAGAAACCTCACAAGCCTGTCTTTTCTGATATCCATTAGGTAAAACATCCAGGGTGATCTTCATGCACTAGAAAGTGGAGAAAGTACTGAACAGAAATGCAAGCTAAATACTGACCTGTAAGGTAGATTACTACCAGACTTTGAGGATTATCCAAGCTTCCCATGTTTAAAATGTGATTATTTGTGTGCCTCCATATATACCAATTAAATAGCTATTTGCCACTTTGCATTTTTAATTTTCTGTCCCCAGAGACTTTATACAAAGATACCCAAGTTTTGTAGCAAGAAAGACAGTGGTTCCAGTTGTTAGACGTTTTCAAGAAAGCAAGCCATCACTTAAGGCTTGATGAACACAAAGGAAGATTGCTAGGGAGACTGCAGAATGTTGTCCACTAGATGTTTAAGCAAAGACAAGCCTTTGCTGGGAACACATTAGGTACAGTGGATCAGCCTTGTTGGAAGAGGATGGTCTTCCAGCCCTTAAAATGAAACTCTGCTCATGATGTAAGGTCATCTGCAGGAGACAGATGTTTGCCAAGGGTATTGCTCAAGGCTATGGTAACCCCATTCAGCAGGAAATGTTTCCAGGAAAAAGCTGGCACTTCGATAGGGGCATATCTGATCTCCAAAATCCCAGCAGTGCACTGCTTCCATAAACACTTTGTCAAGTGCTGTGTGATCTCCAAGAAGGCACTGCTATCTATGAAAAAAAAGTCTATTTTATTTTACTCGTTCAGCAGAGAATATGTGTGTAAGCTGTCTATCATGTGTTTTAGTAGGTCACCTTTCATAACAGCCTTGCTTTAACTCCAGTAAATTGATAGTTAACTCAAGGCTACAGACACATGAACAAGGCAGGAACCTGGAACAAATCTCCCATGGCATCTCCTGTGGTACTTCAGAAGCAACAAACAGCCTGTGCCTCAAAAGACAGATTCTAAAACCATGATTTACTCCCAAGTGACAAATAGGAAAGTGCCCAACTCAGTTGCAGTGCTGAGCCCATAGGATGGCTTACCATAAAGACTCAGTTACATGTCCATGTAAACTAAATCCCTGTCCAAACATACCATCTTCACCTGGGGTTTTCTGGCTGATCCCAAAGGCTGAAAGTGTCAATAAGGATATGGATGGATATCTATAGCTTACATGCATTCATCTGGCTTTTCTTTTTTTTTGCAACCTTCATTGCCACCTTCAGAAACTGAACCCTCCTAGGAACTACAAATAGCTACTGAGTACTGACAAAGGAAAGTTACTTGCTATCAGAACTTCCCACACTGGGAAGCTTGACTGCTTCAGTTTCAGTACAGAAGTGAGAAGCACTGTGTTCCACACCCTTAATATGGAAAGAAGTATAACAGTACAGATATAGCAAAACAGCACATAAATTCTCTACTACACTTTATCTCACTTTGCAAGTAAAACAAAAATAAGTTTATTGATATCACATATCTGTATAATCACACGAGATTGATATTTATTTTTATAAATTAAATATGCAAGCAAAACAAATCAGGTTCGATTATGATTATTTAGTAGACCTTCATAGTTAAGGTCCAAATGAACAGAAGTTGGTACATTCAGTGATTTACTGACAGGGTAAGGAGATACTTAGGAGTATCGTTGCCTCAGCATCACCTTGCGTACTGCATAGGGCCACACATTCAGCAATGCTTCCTGCCTTGCTTTCCTTTACCTCTGATGAGTTACTGAGAACCTTGGTATAAGTTAAATAACAAACTGTGTATGTTAGCATTACACCAATAAACCCTGCCCTCTGCAGACCACCTGTGAGCCCTCTGCATATATATGGAGAAAGGGAAAAGGGTAAGTGATATTTTTTTGTATGATTATCAACCCCAGTTCATCCTACAGGTGTCTATACTGTGACAAATGACATTTGAAACAAGTCAGATCCCCACAGGCAAAAGACCCTGCCTAATTGTCACCCTTCGTCCCTGCTTCACCTGTCTTTAGAGGTCCTGCAGTAGGGGAGATTAATGTGATTCCAGTGCTTCAAACATCAGTAAAGAGCCCTCCCCCAGGCAAAGTGAGGTCAAAGATAAGGTCAGAAGTTAGGTGCATATAAGAGCACAGAGGTTAAAGCAGCTCCCAGCACCAGTTCAATGCCAGAGTAATGAAGATGGCACCTGTTAGGCTGTTCTTTTTTGTTTTGCCCAAATGATCAGTAACAGCCTTACAGTTTATTTGACTGTAAGGGGCCCAAGTCAATACAAGCCTAAAGCTTGAGGTCAACACTGCCACTGCACCCCCAAAACATGCAAACCAGTATTAACCTTCAATCCTAAGAAACCAGAATATACTTTTTTACACCATGCTTGTTCTGAGATATTATTTTACCATTATGATTCTGAAGCAATAATGTATTCCTGTGATACAGTCTTTGAGCCATTACTGCTTGCATCCTTTCCAGTGTCATGACACTAGTAATATGCTTTTCTCCTCTTGTGTTTTCTTTGGGATTTTTTTCCTTTGAGATGCAGGAAGTCTGAAGGGGTCTTTCTCCACCTCATTCAGAGAAGAATTCTCCCTTACTCCATAATTTATAATGAAAACCCCTCACTAATTCTGTAGTCTAAAATCTCCATGCAATTTGCTTTCCTATGGCTTTTTCCTGTCCTTTTGAGTCCTGTAATTCTGTGTTCTTCAAGCATCCTTTTACAAACTCTTCTTGATCCAGGTGAGTATAAAATCCCATGAAAAAATTCTTCTAGAAGGTGAGGAAAAAGCGGGATTAGTTGTCATTTATATACCCTGACACAAGGAATGATATTTCTAGAAACAGTCAGAAATATCAAAGGCTTCTCCAGAGACTGTATTTTCCTGTTTTCTCAGGAGAATCAGTTTAACGCTGTACTTGACTTGTGGGTTCTATAGGTCAAGTACATGGTCCATTACCATTTAAAACAGAGAAGTGTTAGCAAGAAGCTTTGAGCAGAATTTCTGTCCCCTCCCTCCCCTCAGCACATAAAACAGTAAATTAAAAATATCCATTTTAAAATTATCAACATTTCTAAAGTTTCCAAAATTCAGCTGTCCTAACTCTAGTATAATTTAGACCAGTGTAACGACAGCTTTAAGAAGGTTTTTTAGTCCCTAAGGAAAACACCTTTGACAGGCTGTTGGGAGAAATTATTTCCTATCACACTCATTTTTGTCACTATCTGCAAAGGAGAAAATTTAAAAAAATAACCTGTCTCCAAACGTTATTTCCAGGTTCAATGCACACAGCCTGAGTCAAATGTAGAGGAAATGTTTGCCTCCTTAATGAAGCGACCCCAGCAGTTGAAAACTTAATACCACTTTCCATTTTGAGAGTTAATGGGCACTGGATGTTTTTTCTCTTCTTTTACTTTCTCTGTGATTAATTGAGAAACCTCTTCCCTGGATGGCATCAATTCACCGTAATCTCTGCTGTCTATTAGACAATTTCATTCTAGAATCTCATTTTTTATGTTTGAGGCATGAATGTAATCAGTCCACCCCAGATGCTGGATACTTGTGAGAAACAACTGTTAATGGTACCAGCCATTTTTCTTCACATTTGATGAGTTACCATGGCTGGCAGCTCATAAAGACTTCTATCTTGTTCTATTTCTAAGTACCTGTCAAATGCACAGTGTATTTAAAGACAGAGCAGAAAGGCTTTGTAGTCATTAGGGTTTTGCTGTTTCTTTTTTCTCACACACTAGTCTTATCAGATCTTTGTTAGTGTTGCCATACTTGACTAAACCTTTGTCAGCTTGGATTCTACAGAGTATCTCCTGGGAATGGTTCCGGGTTTTATTTATCCCAAGACTGAGATAATTAAGCAATCTATCAACTGTGAGGCTTGCTGGATTGTGAGGCTTTCTTGTTGTCTTGACCTTGATGTTTTGGATGCTGTAAGCTATGACGGATATGCCAACCATAACCATTCCCTCAAGGTTGTGGGTAGTTTTTTGCACCCACTACAAGAACAACAGAAACATTTATACTCTTCAAATTACCCAGCCTTCTGCCATCTATCTGCAGTTTCTTCACAGATCTTTGTCTTACACTGCTATTTGACCTGATGTGTTATGTACAAATGCTGTAAGAGAAGAAACAACTATCTCAAATTGAGTTTCTCTAGCTCCTTCTGTTGATTATACCCAAGTCCCAAAGAGGTTGAATTATCAGAAATGAAGTACTGAAACTTTCAGAAGAAATGCAGGATCTCTACTTGTTTGGTGATGGCTGTTTGTTGTGGATCCCTCTCACTCACATGATTTTCTATCATAACAAAGCCCTTTTAAGTCCTCAGTGTGAGCTGACATAAACCAAAGTGAGATCAATCTAAGTATGGAAGCAGACTTGAGAAAAGGCTCAAGGCTGAGGGTGAAGGAGCTAGGAACACTTTTGCAGCAGTGCATCTCCTGCAATAACAGCCATCTCAATGCAGCTGGTAACCCAGGTTTTCATGAGAAGAGACTTTCTTTCCTTTCACAATGACAGAGCAGTGATTGTTTATACAGCAGTGGTGTCACACTTTAGTGTTAAGGGTGTGTAGTTGTTTCTCTTTGTTCTAATGATAATGAATGGGTAGGCTATAAGATCTAATGAAGTTCTGCACAAGGAAAAAAGCCCTCAGGATGTTCTGAAACTAGAATGACCACATTGACAGTCCTGGGGAATATGCTGAATGATGAGGAATAGCTGTTAGAAATGCTGCTGACCAATAGATCCCAACAAAGTTAATATTAAATGTAAGTGTTAAGTCATGGGGGTAGATGTGGGGAATCAGAGCCCAAGAGCTTGGTTCTTAAGTTTGGGTTTTGTACCAGACCAGCCACAAAAGTTCTTCAAAATGGGAGAAGACTCTACTAGTAAAAGTAATTGGATCCATCTCTGCTTCTCTCTGTGTCAGTACAATCTCATCGAAAGCAGTAGGAGGACATGTGTTAGCTGATAGAAACCAGGCATACAAAAATGTACCAAAATAAGAAAGTGAGGTGAAAGGTGCTTTAAGGCTTATCAAGACATTCCATCATATCTTCTCTCTGAATTTAAACTTCCCTCTTATTTAAACTCATCAGTTTGAACATCCTGTTTATTGAGTTTTCTCAAGACAGTCTGGTTTTCCCCGTGCCCTCACAGTTCTATGAAACTCACAATGGCTTTGTGAATTATTGCAGTCATATAAGATATATTGTATATTTTATGGTTTGCTTAGTACACTCTGAGCATATTTAATATGGGTAATAAAAGTATACACTGTCTTTTTTTGTGTAACTTATCAAATAATTCACAAATAAATAAATAAATCATATAAAAGCAAATACAATTTTTCAAACTATCATTAAATGCTCTATATTTAAAACAAATGCTGGGAAGAAGTATTAAAAGCTTAGCTCTAGAAATTGAAGAGACACCATGAAAATGAAAATCTCATTTCTCCCTGAAAATCTAGTGCCTGTTATAGTTACAAGCAGCTCCTAAAATTACTATAGGTGAAAGAAGAATGATCTCTATTTCCTGCAGTTTGTTACATTGTGCATTTGACAGCAGTTTGTGTGTAGTCATTTATTAAATCAATTTCTCCTCTGCTGAGAAGACTCTTATCAATACCAAGAAGAGAACAAAGCAAAACAAATGTATATGTTTTTTAAAAGGAAGTTTGTAAATAATTTCCAAGACACACTAGCTACAGTTAATCCCCGGAAATCAATGGATCTATATTGATTATTCCCTCAGAGTCTAGCCTACCTGTTAATAAATGGGGTTTATTAAAATCTTTTTACATCAAAAGCTATCTTTTCAATACACTGGCATCACTTTAATATTTCCTTGCTGTTTGGCAAGCTGAGAGGTACATGCAAATAAAGCCAGGAGAAGACGCAGAAGGGGCATACTGGCACAGCTTCTGTATTTCCCTATAGTCATAGCCTCTGGTCTATTAAAGGTCCATCTCTGGAGAATCCTTGCCTACCTGTGGCATCATGGTGGGTGGACAATCAGCCTCCCAAGAGCAGCATGGACAGACCAGGATGGAGGCAGCTGTCTCTTGCCCTCTTGAAGACTTTCAGGTATCACTCAGGGACTCCAGATGACATTCCAGGTGAGGTGCCCTGTAGGGCCTGTGTTTTATCCACCAGCCCCACAGGGATGTCTTAGACACTGCAAAAACATATTGAAGTCCCTAAACTGATGTGCCTCCAACTCAAGCCAGGTTTCCACAGTACCTCTATGCTCAAAGCAGGAAACCCTGTAAAGAAGCCAGTGACAGTCACTGGTGGGTAGCACAAGAAGCACAGTAGGACACCACACTCTACCCATTTTCCACAGAAAGAAAAATGGATCTTTATTTCCTCTCCTGCTTCATCACCTTCTTCCTTTTAAAGTATTCCATACTTTTTGTCACAGTTTTGCACCTTCCATGTGTTCTCATCTAATACAGCCGAGGTTCTGATATGAAAGATGTTCTATCACCACCAAGGACTCATCTTACATGGGGTTCCCTGTAAGGTTCAGCCATGTCCATGATATTGCAGAGGACAATCATTGATCTACTTCTGATTTGAAAAAAACCCATACCATTAAATAGCGAGCAAATAAACCTTATTGAGTGGACACTATTTCAATGTGACACTTGTATTTGCAGGAACATATTTCCCAGCCTGCTATTGAAATTCTATAATCTGAATAGGAGAGATACAAATGAGTTGGAAGGAAAAACAAATCTTTCCAATTGAGCTTCGTTTTTCACTTCAAAATTATAAGGATTGACTGTGATTCGTACCAGACAGGTCATTACCCAAACTGTAATAAATCTTCAGATCTCAAGTCAAGTATTTATGGAGTACAAGCTCAAGTGTTGTGGTTTCAATCCAGTCAGCAACTAAACATCACACAGCTCCTCACTCACTGCCTCCTAGCAGGATGGGGGAAGAGAACTGGAAAGCTAAAAGTAAGAAAACTTGTGTGGTGGGATAAAAACATTTTAATAATTGAAATAAAATAAAATAGTAATAAAATAAAATAAAATAGTAATAATAATGATAATTTGTAATGAAAAGGAAAGTAGCAGAGAAGGAGAAATAAAACCCAAGAAAGAAAATCAATGAAAACAATTGCTCACCACCAACAAAATGATGCCCAGCCAGTCCCAGAGCAGCACCTCCCCAGCCAACCTTCCCCCCAGTTTTATTGTTAAGCACAATGCCATATGCTATGGAATATCCCTTTGGTCATTTGGGGTCAGCTGTCCCGGTTGCATCCCCTCCTAACTCCTTGTGCACCCCCAGCCTACATGCTGCTGTGGTGGTGTGAGGAACAGAAAAGACCCCAACTCTGTGTCAGCACTGCTCAGCAATAATAAAAACATCATGTACAGAACATGTTGTGTATGAAGCCAGATTCTCAGTATAACAGCAGGAACAGACACAAAGTTGAGAAGGATCAAAGAAACAGCATATATTGACAGGGCTGCTGTTTGGGCCGAAACGCAGCTGCAGAGGCTGACTGTCAGGATCCTTCAGGTAACCAAGGTGCAACAGCGTTTGCTATGCTGAGTAAGTGCCTGCAAGCATAGCGCTTTCAGGAAAAGGCATGGAGAGAGCCATTCACTCAGGGATTATGCACAGATTCCATGAGGGAAGGCAGGGGCTGCCCAGGTTTATTCAGCTGTGGGCCGGGAAGGAAGGACAGGGCAGAGATAGGGCAGGGAACAGTAGGGTAGGCAGTGCTTTGGTCACAGCTTTTCTGTGCAGCACCCAATTCAGGTGGCTGAAAAAGCCCTGAGAAAGGCTTTCTGGAGCATAAGCCTTTCCATCATCCCTGTGCAAAGCCACTTCATTCCCCAGAGAGGGCTGTAACATGAATGCTTTGGCTAGTACTCCACAAGAATTAATCCTTCCTCCTCCTTTTTCATCAGTTGAATAAAGTTTTGGTTGCTGGTATATAAATCAAACACACAAGGAATATTAGTCCCATCCTTATAAAGAAGAATTTACTGTGATCTGTTTTTCTGAAACTTCGGTGCATGATGGTTTGTTGCCTGTGCCTGTGCAAATGATACAGTAAAAATCACCCAACCGAGCAGCAATTTCTCATCACTGTCTTTATATTTTACCTGTGCAGGAGCAGGGATTTTTCACACACGATATCATTTTCAGCCCTGTGGAAAGGGTTTGCAAGAATAAGCACCTGAGCCTGCATCTGCAGTGAGCTCTGCTGGACTCCGCTCTGCTCTGGCTCTCCCATAGGGAGGATAAACTACCCCTCTGTGTAAGGACCCAAGGGCCCACCACGTGGGTAGAGACTTTTTAAACACGTGCCAGTTATGGGGTACTTATCTTCACAAGTTTATCTTGCAACCATCTGCCTCTGCCTTTGCAGCACAAAGACATCATTCTTTCCACTCACACTTGCAAGATGTTCCTGTGTCGACTCTGACAACATTTAGAAATAAGAGAAAACAGCCTCAAGGAGCCCTACAGCGTTCTTAGTGCCCTCAGCCCTGTGTTCCTCCAGGGTCTTCACAAAGCAAATGAGATCCATGTGGGCCTGAGTCTGGTAAACATTTGTTTGTTTTAAGCTTGTACAGTTAATGCAATGAAGAAGATGAAGAACTACAGTAGAGTAATTTGGTTTCAGTGAGAGAAAGAGATAGATCCTTCCTTCTGTCATGTGGAATGTTTTATTCATTAATAATAAGCCAAATACTTCAAAATACAGCTGCCCAATTTTTTAAGGGTCCATAGCAGGGGTGGTTGCACATTTTTCTTGCAACTCTGGTAACATAATTCTGTGAGAAAGATATCCACCTATAAATATATACTTGACTGATCTATTGGCTTAAAACAACATATATGTTACACTGTGACGCATTACCCGTACTCTTCAGCAAACAAATTATGTTACCCCACAGGACAACATAATGTTTCCGTCCTTTGTTTTTGTTTTAAATCTATATTCCTTCTGGAAGGTGCATGCAGCATTTCACCGTAGTTTCACCTCCACTCACCCCTGATTCGTATGATTCTGTAATGAAATACCAATTTTGTATTTTCCCTTTTAACACAGAACTCGCTCCAGAGTATATTTTAGTTTTCTTGTATAAATTTATTTTTAAGGCCTCATGAAAAGCCCATGCATGTAAAAGCTGCTTGATTAAGGCTTTGCATTGTGGATGCTATAAAGCTTTTAAGTGCCCACTAAAGTCTAAGGGCAAAGTATAATGGCAGAGGAAAGGACTGTACAAGAAATGCTACCTGAAGTTACTCCAAGTGCCCATCTCATGGTTTCTGTTTGGTTCAGCATACACCACCACATAAGAAATTACTGGAAACCAACTTTTTCAATATGTCTAATTCCTAGATATCAGCCAAGATATGAGGAACTAAATTGTGCTAAAAACCACCTTATGATATATGTATTCTCACTTTCGCCCATTTTATTCTCCCTTTCCCTCATTTCAAATACAATATCACAGTCGGAAGGAGAAAAATAGCAGAAGAAAATTATTTGGAAGAATAAGCAAGGACAAGACACCCGGGCAGAGGTACCATAGTGTCCTCAAATTTCCGTCACTAGAACCTCTTATGTGGCAGCAAAGAAATAAAGCATTTGATAGTAGATGGCAGATGTAGCGGCAGGACCAAAACCTGTGGTGAAAATTCCATGATATATTTTTATAATGTTTGCTAAAGAGAAGCAATAACAGCCAACATGGGTCAGAAGATAACCAGCAAGCATGGCAACAGAAAAAAAAAAGAGGAGATGGCAACTTGATGCGAGTGTCATCTCATTTTGCGTCTGAATTTCTTCAGAGCTACTGCTGGAAAGTGGGATGGTTCCTGACTAGCTGTTATCAGACTACAAATGAATGACAAGAAATCAATAAGGTGTAGAAATAAGAACATAGAAAGACCTGCACATCATCTTTTCTGCAGATAAAAAGATTGTGTCTGATCCTCTTAGTAGATGCTAACAGTCTCAGTCAATATCCAAGTTTTTCTGTTTCTTTACCAGCATACCCCTTTAAGAGCCAGTGTAGCTGAGAACTGCTCTGAGTAAAATTTTCAGTCAACTAAATCAGTGTCACAAATCATTCTGCTTAGTGATCTTCCACTTCAAACAGATAATTTATTTATGTCAGTGCTCCACAACCTAACAGTATTGTAAGGAACAGCATTTAAAATAACAAACCACATTCTGCTTGTGTCATTGGAATGCACCCTTTCAGGAAACATTAAGCAACCTAGGTGGGGACGTTTAATTAACAGCTACCTTCTATTAACTGAGCTCTTCAACATTGCATCCCTTCTGGACATACATGCAGTTCTTCCTGCACCCTCAGCTCCAGAACTACTTCTTTAGGGTTACATACTGGACTTAACATACAATTATATTTTGACATTTTCAGGAGCATTGGATCCAGATTCATTGTGATGGCTAAGTAACCAAGCACAGATTCAGACTTAACATGAGGAATCAGTTCGCAGACATAACCCATGCCAATCACGATCAGCTGAAACAAAGGGTCATATTCAGCTTGTAGCCTGCATTTCGTACCAAACCAAGAACAGCATAACACCTTGTCAGCAGAAGGCAATGCCATCACTGACAACAAACCAGCTGCTGACCACTGATTCTCCCACCTTTCTGGATGGTTTGACCTTTTACGCTGCCAAAAACTCCTCTTAGATTTATCCCTGACAGTATGTTGTCAGTCTTCAGAGACTCCAAAGCGTCAACCCATTCTACAGCTCTGGGTAAGCACAAGAGACAAAACACAAATGTTTGGCTCGGCAAGCCTTTCTGAGAAACCGTGAAGGTATCTAAATAGCAAATATCATACTGACTTCAGTGAGACTTGTAGGTCTGAATAACTGCATGGAATTAGATCCTAATGCTTTGCTTTGTTGAGGTTTATATATCTTATTAGGCTTTCTTTTTAGCTCTTGACCTCCCTATGTACTCTTTATTTTAGTTCCCTCTTAACACCAACATTTACTGTCAGTTCTTCAGACTTATACTTGCCCAACTTGCAGCCAGGCAAAGTCTCCACTTGCAAGCTGAAATATCTGGCTCCTTCACCATTTTGTTAAAAATCCTTTCAGTTCTCTAATCATTTTTAGTTTTCATCTAAGAAAAAGCCCAAATTCATCAGGATCTACTTGGCAGTTATATGTTCCGGACTGAACACAATGTACTTGCTGAGGTTATACCACACTGATAGAAAGAAGAAATATAACTACGCCACTCTGAAACATGCCACCTCTGAACATGAAACTCTGAATCACTCTGGCCTTTTTTTCCTGGCTTATTATATTGCAAAATTACCTGCAGGCCCTTTCTAGCACTATCACTTTCTTCCGCTTCATCTTGCCACTGAGCCAAACTGTTTGAGATCATTCCTCTTCCAATTTCACCTTCTGTGTTTTCAAATTGTAATTAGTAATCTGAGTTTTTTGATCCTGCTGATGTGTAAAGATTCTCAGATGCTGTGTACTGTCATAAACCTATCGGCTAAAGTGGTGTTACGACAATTCAAACTGGCTGACAATCTATTATAAAATACAACAGTACGTGCTCTTGATGTCAATCAAGATAAAGAATGCCATGTGCTATGCTGAAAAGAGAACCTCATTCCAGCAGCAGAAGTTTCCAGTAACAAAGAATTTGTAGTGAGATTTCTACTTAGGCATCATTTCTTGCTCAGAGAGAAGAACAAAAGGAATTGTGTGTATATGTATTTATATATAGACATCTATCTCCATATATATTTCATAATGCCTTTCCCCAAGAAATGAAATTCACGGATCTTAGAGTCATGTCAGAATTCCACCCTGCACTTTACAAGCACTCATTGCTTATCAGTACATGTCCAAGTACAAACCACTAGGTATCGGTGTTTATGTCTACTCTTTGATACTAATATAATCATATTCCCAGATAAATAAAACACATAAAAAATTAATTATGCTATTTTTAACCTATACTTAGCTCATATGTTCTCCCAAATGCATGCTTTTCTCCTACTGTGTCCATATTTATTAATTTGCTTTTCTGAGTGTAGGAGCAAATAGCAAATATTACACAAATCAAAAGTAAATAAGCACAGAGTTTAAATCCCTTCACTTTTTCAGATTTGAAATTCCCAATAAAAAAAAAAAAGAAAAAACTCTCTGATTTTTAGCTAAGTGTTTCTGAACTTGTTCTGTTGCTCTGTTGCCCTGTTCTGTTGCTCTTCCCTTACTTACCGCTGCTGTGACCCCATCATAGAAGGCCACCTAATTTATCAAGCATGATTTGCTCTTAGTGAAGCCATGTTGGCTGTCACTAATCACCCTATTATTGTCCATGTACCTTAGCATAGTTTCCAGAAGGATCTGCTTCACGATATTGCAAGACATCGAAGTGAAATTGACTGGCCTGTAGTTTCCTGGGTCTTCCTTTTCTTCCTTTTTATAGATAGGGGTTATATTTACCTTTCTCCAGTCAGCAGGAACTTCACCAGACTGCCATGACTTCTCAAATATGATAGATAATGATTTGGCAACTAAATCCACCAGTTCCCTCAAGACCCACAGATGTATCTCATCAGGTCCCAGTGACTTCTGCACACTCAGGTTTCTTAGATGATCTCAAACCTGATCTTCTCTTACAGCGGATGGTTCTTCACTCTCCCAGTCCCTGCCTTTGCCTTCGCCTTCGCCTTCTGCTTCTTAGGCAGCGTGGCTGGAGGTCTTGCCAATGAAGACCAAGGCAAGAGCAATGCTGAAAGCAAACCTGCAAACACCTCTTTCCTCTGATATTTTTGGAACCACAGAGACCACTTCTCCTGGTTTTCTTGATCAGAACACAGTTTATGAAACAGAGCTAGATATGATTGCATGTATCTTTCCTTCAGGCAGTCTTCAGCAGCTCCAGTTTTTCCCGTACCTGAGGCATTGTCAATGAATAAGATACCCCTTCTACCAAGGCACTCGCAATAATAACATATATAAGCAAAACAACACATTTCTGTTTATGGAAATATACTGAAAGAAAGTGCTGTCCATGATGACAAATGCTACTGGTAGAACAGATGCAACCCCTTTTTTTTTACTTGAAAAATGCATGGTTTCTCACATACCCCATGCTGGTATTGAAATATCCTTAATTCCTTATAAATATAAGTGTGTGGGTTACAGAACACTTCAACAAAAAGACATCAGCTTTCACTGAAAAGGTAGTGTGACTTAAGAAACATCACACTAGTCTCCTAAGTATCCATTCTGTATTTTCTTTCAGCACCTGCCTTGAGTTAGAGCAAAATACACTTTTCTGTATCCCAGTTTCCCTTCTGTAAAACCAGGGACAATGGTCCACAAACTATTCACAAGTGCAGTTTTAGCACTGTAGTTACCAGTGCCCTGCTTTACAATGATCTCACAGTATTGTGGGATTTTAAGATGTTGCAAATGTAGCCTTAAAGTTCTGTCAAACCATCTTAATAAGAGTAACACACCAGCCAAGATTTTCTTCCTACAGGGTATTAAGTATCCCCAGAGGAAAGCCAAGAGAGAAAGGAGTGGAGCTGTACAGTCACTGAAGTCTAATTGCTATATAGGTACAATTTCTTTAAAGTTGGCACATCAAAAGCAGCCCTCTTCTTCCTTTCTTTGTTTAATGTCAGTAGTAAAACCACACACTTCCACCCTAAGTGGAATAGTTTTAGTCCACACAAAAGTAAAAATCAATTATTCACCATTAATTAACATTCTGCACAGTCCATAGCACAGAATTCATGCTTCCTGCAATATTCTGCATAGCAGCTGAAGAAGAAAAAATATAGAAAATAAGATCAGCATCTGCAGAATGTCATCAGTAATTTTAAGAAACTCTCAGCTTTATTCAGTGATAACTCATGTAGGAACATGTCTAGCTAACTTTTATTGTTATGATTCACTTTACTGACTCTTAAAAGTACTTTAATCCTGTAGATAAAGCAAGTTCAGTGAGATGTTAATTAGTTTGTATAAAAGTGCTACAATCCGAACCCCACTTTGATGTCATTGGGGTACACTTGAGTGTATGTTATTTTGATCGTTTCAGAAGCCTTATCCATTATGAAATCAATTTTATTTCCCCAGTGTCTTGCATATTGCACTTTGGAAAAAATAACATACAAATAGTGTTAAAAGAATATTAGTTCAAGAAGCTAAATTCTGAGAAATTTTTAACTTAACAGAACAATCCATAAACTCAAATTTCCAAAGCAAAGATTAATGAAATATTAAAAGTACTCAAAACATCTTGCATTTTGAAGCTATGACCATTTGATTCTAAGACAAACATCCCACAATCAATACAACCTTCATGAATATATTAAACAGCTGTTCCAGTCCAATTTAATAAGCTTCCAAAACATTTTATTCAAGATACTGAAGTCATTTCAGCAATAACTCCACAAGCATTTATCATACTTAGTGAATCACCATCTGAAGTTTAGAGGCTAGCTTTAAAAAATCTGGACAATACACTTTCTTATATATGCAAACCTCTGGAAATACAGCATGACTTTCATCCTGATCTTCAAAGCCAGCTTATACATCCTGAGCTGTGTACAACCCTCTGCTCATTCAAAAGCATCTTACTTCTCAACCATAAGTCCGGTGCTGGCACTGCAGGACAATCCCACATCTTTGACTGCAAGAAGGAGGTAGTCAGCTGGACCAACCTGGCCATGCTCCTTTAGCACACAGCGGCATCTATCCTTCAAGACAAAGGCAGCAAAACATTGTCATCTCCCACTTGTCCTCCGCTCCTGGCTGTACCCTTGGTTCTCCATGATGTGGTAGTGACCTTTTGGCTTTCATAGACACAACAATTTCTGTGTGTTTCTCATGGCCCAAGAATGTCCAATTGTCTTGTCAAGTTGAATGAATGAGCTGGTTTATTATAATTGCATGCAGGTAAAGTTTTGGAATTATATTGCAGCTGTGAACTGTTTCAGGCCATATGAGCAGAATTTGAGACTAATGAAACAGTGAGAGCTGATATCTCCCATATTTATGCTGACTCCAATATTGAGCGGTGTCAGTCATGCCCTGCAGTTGATTTCTGTCCTTAAACCTAATCTACCACAATCAATAAGCGATCTTCCATTCCAGCACAGGCTCTTTGTTTTCCTCCCATCTACCCTCAGTCTGGCAGTAGGAATGCATCCTGGTAAGATCAAGAATCTGAAAAACTCCCAGACACCCAGGGATCATTACAAACTTGAGAGAAGTGCAGGCAAGGAAATTTTACTCTTTTTGAGATCTCTCCATGTTCATTATTATCTGAGCTATTCAGTGTATCCTGACAATCAATTTAATATCGTTTATCTGATGTTTCCTCCATGCTTAGTAATAACGTAAAAAATGTTACTGCCTATATCTGTCTACCTATTTTTCTTTATGTATGTTATTTTGCTTTAAGGGTAAAAGTAGCACAGTAAACTAACAATAGATCTGTTTATCCCATAAGGGATTCATATCTGATTACACTGATGTACCAGACTTTTCCACTCCAAAATTTCTGACCATCAACGATCAACTAAAAACCCTACTTTATTAAAATGTTGGATGAAAAAAAATACTAAAATGTTGGATGAAAATTTAGTTCTAATAAACCTGCAAACTTCTTTTGTCACTGCACAGATCAATGGTAGCACTCGATAGAAAATATTGTAGTATCTTTTAGAAGAAATAATTGCTTAGCAGTCTTTACCAGAACACAAATGCCATTACCTTATAAATTATCTAATCTTTTCCTGATAGTTTTAAATTGTACTTCTGTATTTATCTTTGATTGTGATTAGACTTTTATGAATTAGATTACAAATTACCTGTCAAGCAATCATATTGTGTGCAGATTTATGGAACTCATTTTTCTGATCTATATTAAACATTTTCTTGCATGTTGTATAGCATTGTCTTGGTTTATACTTAAAAAAGACACAGATGTTGTGCTACTTATAGTGAATTTCTATCATACAGAAATATGGTCCAAGGTTTGTGGTGATCGGGCTCTCTACATGTATTTCTATATTAGATTTTTAAATAATAACTGTTTTCAGGGCTGGACTCTTTTACTGAAATCAGGCACAATATTGCCATCTCCAGTCATCCAGCCACAGAGCTAAAGCAAAGCTTTTGTTCCTGACTAAAATGCTTGGGGACACGTATCCAGATGATCTGACCCTTTAACTTTTGGAACGGTATTTTTTCTGACATCAGTTACTTTTAGCATGCTGCAGGAAGAGATCTATGGTGAAAGCACCAAATGTGCCTCCCAGTAAGGATCATAATGTGACACTGCAGTGGAGGGGCATGACATCCTATTTTTGCCACCAAGCCAATCCACCAGCAAGGGAAGGACTGAGAGCCACAGCTCCAGTTCTCATGTTTCCTGCCCCATTTTATTTTCCCTTTCGTTGGAGATCCTGAGATTCTTTTGAGGAATCATCTCAGAACATAAGGCTTTAATACAGGTTTGCTCTCACCCAAGAGCTGGGCAGGAACTCCCGTCTTTTCCTCTCTCCCACTGCGCAAGTTAGACAGAGCTTAGCCCTAAAGCAATGTCTTCTCCAGCACAGCACTGTGAAACTAGCACAGGCCAGCTTTAAATGAGCTATCTCAGGCACCACCAGCAGCCTCTTTGAACACTGAGTGCCTCACAGCATGATTTAACTTATGCTTTGGGCTGCTGCCAGCTCCTACATCTCTAATTTAGAGAAAGCGGAATGTTTCTTTGCCGCATAATAATGTGTTCCACAGCTGTGAGATAAAAATCCTTTAAGAAACAGTTATGCCAAGGTTCAAGATCTTCCACATCATAAATGACAGTGCATTCACTAAGTCATTTCTTACAGAAGAGCTGTTACTTATCATCTGTGCAGCAGAGGCCATCGTTCTTATCTGTATCAGTTGCAGATGAAAACTAGCAAAGTTTCAGAAAACAATATTTTTACTAACTTATTTTGAAACTTTCAAAACCTAATGGGTTTTTTTTCTGTTGGATAACAAAATCTCTGTATAAATATCCATCATTATCATCAGTTTATTGAGAACCACCACGACTGCAACCTCTGCTTCACACAGTCAAAACAATGCTTCTCCATACTGAATTTTCATACTCCTGTGCCAAATGAGAGCTCTCTGCATCATCATTTTTCCTACCTTGGTTCAGTTGCACGGGCAGTAATCCTGGGAGAGAAAAGGTGGTATTCAGAATTGAAAGGGTTGTCAGGTACATTTTTCTGCAATCATAGGCAGCGAAGACATGCACATGCCTTACATTACAGGCTCTTTCTGCTGGCCAAACAAGGTATTCTGGTGGTTGGAAAGCCAAAGGCTTCATATGACCCTTGGCAGCCACACTGCATCTGTCTGTGTATTTGAGATGTGTGAGGCAAGTACAGGGAATGCAGAAGAGAGTAAATTCGTATACTTACTTGAGTCAGACATGGCAGATGACAGTGCTTGGCATAAAGCCACAGCAGCAATTGGATTTACAGCTCAAATTTGAATTAAAGAAGGTCAGATCATCTCTTCCTATATAAATAACTATAGAAAATAATATAGATTGAAATAATTTGAAGAATGTAAATATCCACTGTGTCTGCTGTGAGACTACGTGTTCTGGGAGTGGTGGTGTTCAGAATTGGTTTGGATCTCAGAGTCTCACCTAGGTCTGGGTCATTAAGCCCCTCTTATGCCATTGATCATGACAAAGTTTTTCAGCAACATTGCTCTCTTTGCAGCTCCATATACGTGCAGCTCTGCACAACTGAAACACAAAGGTGTTAACACCAAGAAAGTTGGGATGAACTCCTGTATTTACGTTTTATAGCTTTTCTATTCTTACCTAGAATAACTCCTTATGAGCTGCAACTCCCCCCTGCACAGTTCTACCAAACATATATAGCTATAATTTACACTTGTTGGTCTTTTGGAGCACTCTGATGCCTCCAACAGTTTATCTTACATGTATGCTTCCCTTGTCAAGTCTCCTGTCTGAACTTCATGGTGGATCCTTATTTACCATTTTGATAGTACTTCAGGAAAGATTTTGGGCCATCCTGTCTTCCTGAAGTCAGTGTTATGTCATAGAGCAGGTGAAAAACTGGATATAGAGAACTGCTAAGCATCTCCATGATACCTATAACCTTGCTTTTTTTCCCCCAGGATCAGCTTCAAAGGCACTCTGTTAGATGAACTGCATTAAAACAGCCAACCTGGATGCTGTTGCTATCCAATGGGTTAGATGTCACTAAGAAGTTCCTGCTCATGAGAGGCTGGTGGACTACCTCAAGCTCAGGGAACCACACAACGCACTTCACTCTTACCACCCTCCTTTAGCAAACACTGACCACTGAAATTCACTGACCACTGAATTTTCTAACTCTTTCACAGTTTAGTGACTCTGAGCACCAATTTGCTGCAGGGAATTCCTGAAGCAGCTAGGAGCTCTAAAGATAGACAAAAGTAACCCATCGGATGCTTGCCCACTGCCCCATAATGCTTTGGGCAATCTCTGTTTAGTGTGTGCGTACTTGGCAGATTTGCCTGAGCATCTTCCATTAATCCCTTTCACAGTTTGGAGGATCTCTGCTATATCAGCACAAAATCTTATCTCAGCTACTAAAAACACATCCTGGTTCCTCAGGCAAATGCCTTTGAGACCAAATCTGTCTGCTCCCTATTGCACCCTCATGGGCACTTATGTCTTTTCTTAGGTGTGATGTTCAGTGTTGTTTATAGTGCTCTAGGTGCAGTCTAACTACTTTATATACAATAATACCATCTTCTCTGATTTATATTGTATTCCTGGCAATTCTGTTTGCCTTATCCAATACAGAAGCACAGTGGGTTGAAGGCCATAGGGAGTATCTCCATAATAACTCCCCAAATTTATTACGAACTCCTAGTAACACACTGCAGCAACATTCTATTTGTTACGTCGTTGGATTCTTTGCTATTCTACATTGTCTCCCAGAAAAAGGCATTTCAATGATTTAAGTCCTCTGTGTCAAGCTTCATTGTTCTTCATTATTTGCTGTATTCCCTGCATTAGTATCACATCCACACCTGAAAATTCAACTCTCAATAGTATAAGGTAAACCATTAAAAATAACAGAAAGCTGAGGAGGGTACATTGATCCTAGTGATCCTTTATGCTTTCTATTTGCAGTAAATCAGTTCCATCCTTTCCTACATAGGACTTTCATTTTCTTGAGCAAATGTTCTTCCTTCTTCCAAGGCTTAGGCATCACAAGAATTTCTTCTGTTCTTGCCCACAGCTATATCTTTTCCTCCATGGCAGATTTTTTTATTGTCTCTACAGCAAGAGAGAGGCAATGGCTTAAGAAGTATTCATCAAAATATGTATTTGAAACATGCCATTGTCACTCAGTGGTACTGGAACAGTGCGGTTTTAAATTCATCTCTCTAAACAAAAGTTTAAGAGACCTGTTATAGTGGCAGAATATTTTGCATAACGCTATGAATTATTTTAAATAATTTATCCCCATTAATTGCTGCAGAATATTGACTGGAGCTAAAAAGGCAGATTTCAGAAATTAAACCTCAAACTTTAAAACAAAAATTTAAACCAAAAAGTTTTGCAAGCAAGCAAATGAAGCAGAGATGTGTTTGGAGGCAGGGTGATTCTCATGTAGAATGGTTTTCTCGGCTGGTGCCACCGCTCACCATAACCAATATGTGAGAAAACTTAGGACAGGTGAGCTGAAAGGAAGGTAGAAGTTGCCAAAATTGAAGACCAACTTTTTAGAAAGCTGAAAGGCTTTTTAATATGTCCTAACAGATACATGAACCAACAAATTAACCATCGAGAGACCCACTTTTTTAAATGGTATTGAAACTGTGGATTTGATCTGCCCTAGTAGACCAGCAAAAAATTGACTTGTTTACATCTACCTTTCTGTACTCTATTCCCTCTTGCCTTTATGCATTTGTGGGAGTCAGACTGTAATTCGGAATATTAGGGACCAAATGAACAGGACTCCATTTGTGGACGTGGCTGCCTCTCCTCCCTCTGGGCAGTCTACTAGTAACAAATCAGGTTCCTTTTCAGGACAGGCTACTCTTCATTTGCGTCTAATGTCAAAGACATTGGCCTTTATCTTCAAAACAAGTAAAAATCAAGTCAAATTACATTAAAGATGAAATTCATATCTTAGAGTCACTACAATATTTGCACTCCACAGGAAATGATGCCGAGCAGATTGCCCATCCTGAATTATAGAAGTGCCAGACAGCCCAGCCTTATGGCAAGCTTTCAGTGGAAAAGAAACATATCTGGTGTGCCTTGCTTTAGTAACTCTTACGGAACATGACCTTTCAGGAAAGCCATTTCCATAAACAAAGTTATCAGTAGAAAAATGCTCCTTTCACAACAACAATAACAAAAGATAGTGACTAGAATCATACACTAGAATCTGATCCCAAGTACTTTTTATTGAGAAAGGGGTTTAAGGGATTTATAGGCACAAAATCATTGAAATAGGTCTTAAAAGGACCTTCAGTGCTCATTTTCTGCCATGGCTTGTGTTTATCTACCTATTTCATAGTACTCTCCCTCTGCCACTGACTTTGCATGGAAGGCAATTAGATGCTGTACTGTGGTGGATGGCAGTATGAAGGTAAAAAACGATTGAAATGTAACATTGAGCTTGAAATGTAATATTGGGATAAGCGTAGCCTGCAAATGCTTTAAGGCTGTGCTTTCTATAAGAAATTTAGCCTCAGGAACTGCATGGTTTGCTCTTTGGCAGCCAATTTATTGGTCCATTATCCTTTTAGTTTTTAAAGAATGCCATAATGATTATGCTGGTATTTGGGGAGCACCAATATCAGTGTGTGATGCCAAGCACCCTGTCTTAGTAATTCTCAGAGCTGTCAGGGTGCAGGAGTAGGTGGCTATTCCCAAAGGGAAAGGAGCCAGCAGCTACGACTCATTCCATCACGCACCATGGGGTGACATCCCACAGGGTCCAAAATACATCAAGGGGCTGGTAACAGGGTCATTCAACAGTCTTGGACATGGCAAGAAATGAACCAGAGCAGGGGCTCTCCAGGGAGCCTTGGCAAGAGGAAAAGGAAATGGGACTGGAGGCAGAGCTGGAAACAAGGCAGAATCCATTCAGGGGATGCAGAGAGAATTTGAGCTGGAGACCAGCACTTTTTATGGTGCTACCATGTTGCTGGGGTGGGGACTGATGGCCACCACCTGAGCTAAAAATGGGGTTACTGGGTCCATGGACAGAGAGATGAGGTCTACTGATGCCCTCAAGAACTGATACTTGCTTCTCTGCACCCATGGAAGTCCTCATCCTTCTGCTTAATGACACCATTGGAAGTTTTGCTAATGAGCAGATCTAGTTTGCATGACATACAATCACATAGAGAACAGTAAAGAGGATTTCTTCACATATACAGCACAACCATAAGAAAAGTTTCAGAGGTTTGCATGCTAATGGATGTTACTAAAAATATCTGAGGCAACTAGGGACTAAATTACCAGGACACATTTCAGCGATTGAATCTCAATTTCTTGAGGTCAATGCCAAAGCCCTAAACACACGCTAAATTTTCTTCTCTTTTTCAAACAATTTCAATTTATTACTCCTATATATGTAACTGGACCCTTTCATTACTCAAGTAAATACATAAAAATGTTACCTTGTCCCCAAGACCCTTCTATTACAATGTCATTCCAATGAATGCAACACAGAATGATCAAAAAGATTTACCATTTTAGCTCGAACTTTCACAGCCAAGGAAAAATATATTCCTGTTTCACACATTAAATATTTGCAACTGCAGTTAAAAATGGTCTTAATCCTGAATAAAATTGTATTGGCACTCATTGAGTGAAAGACATTACAATTTGTTATTAAGGTATGAGATATTTTATCTGAATGTAAAACAATCTTCAACTCTGAGTCAGCCTCAGACAGGTGTTGACAGTGGCATTTTAATTTATATTGGAGCATGGACAAAATTAAACATAATTTCAAGTGAGAGTCAAACACGGAAAGAAAAAGAAAGATTAAAAATGAGAAGCCATAGCATGTCAAACCAAAATAAGAAGCATATAGAGGAAAGCTGCTAGATTGCAATGATGGGTAATTAGATCCAAATATAGACAACTGTATTTCTTCGCAAAAAAAAAAACCCAAACAACAAACTCACATCTATATAGGAGCCTAAACTAGTTTTACAATCTATATTGTCAAAGACAAAGAGTGGAGAACTTAACAAAAGATAATGCTTATCTTTTATTTTAGGGGATGCCACATCCAATTAACCTCAACACGTCTAACACAAACTCCCCCCTGCTCAGAGTTAGAGCAGCTATTTTAGAGCCATCTCCTTGGAGACTGCTAGATTTCTGGAAGTGGCTATAGGAAAGAGGTCCCTGTGACTTTGGACAAAAGCATGAGCAGACTTTTGTGCACTTCTACTGCAAATTTGTAGGATTGCAATTTATCATGATGGAAATACTTGGAATTTCTCATTTCCTTCTTTTGAAAATGCCAGACTTTACAGACAGTTGTAATGTTTGCTCTGAATTCACATCTGATCAGAGATCAAGACTGAGACTGAGGTTTCAACTTCAATAACTAAAGATTTAAAATTTTTAAGGAATCACGTTCAGGATTTCCTTTAACAATGTCAAGGTACCATTCTCTGATTTATTTTAGACGTTGCAACCCACCAGTGTAATATTCAGGGCTTAGTTTTATCCAGTATAAATTCAGCAAAGTCTCAGCTCTTCATCCTCCCATCTGCTGGCTCCAGGCCTGCCATGCTCCCTAGTCAATAATGGAGTACAGAGTAAAGCCACTTAGATGATATTTAGACCTGGTAAGTCTAGATCAGTTTATAGGATGATCACCCTACTACCTCTGTTAATGTAAGCTTTGTTGATTGAGAAATATGCCTGGAAAATCAACCAATCTGATGTTTTAAACCCACTATTTCTTTTTCCCTTTTGTGGAACTTGCTCCTTCAGTCTATTCTGGAAAAATAATGTCATTAAGAATGGAAGGGAGACAGGTACTATTATTAATGACAAGGCAAATGCTATATACTGTATATGGAGAGAAACCAACACAACGAGCTTCATTTATAAACACTAGGGAAATAATTCAGCTTGGGAATAAAATTGGTGAAAAAATATATCCTGCCAAACTGACAAGAAAAGTACGTTACTGCACAGTATTCACTTGCAGAAATATAGGAGGGAAACTGCTGGTTTCTGCTTTCTCCCTTATAAAAGTATCTTTCTTTTCATATTTATTCACATGCATGCAGAGACACCTACATTCATAGGGATGGATTATCAAAGATTTCGATAACACCTGTTTAGCCAGCAAAAACCTTCCCTCTCAGTGCCAATTGGACCAGGAGTCAAGATTTCAAGCCCAAAGTGACAGAATCTACTAGGAGGTCTCTTCTGGGTTTAATACAAAACTGCATTTCACAAGTTGTCTGGACCATGGGGAGCAGACAGCAAATTGCTTTCACATTCCTGAGAGACAGGTCTCACAACTGCTGCTTCTGATGACCAACATAAATGGGAAAACAAGGGATTCAAATACAACAGAGGACAAGGGAGGCTGAGATCACACCTTGCATCTCTGAGGACAGCTGGCCAGGCAGATAAATTTCAGTTTTGCAATAAAAAAACAAAATAAAGAGGATCCTTACTTTTCTTTTCCTTCTCTAATCTTTCCAGAAGACAATAATACCAATATTTCATTTCCTTAGAAATGGAGCAAGTAGACTTTAGCAAAGCAGTGATACTAGAAGGACCAAGTGCTATTGGCCATATCTAAATCATATAACCAATTTCACTGTTTCTAACCACTGTTTTCCCCTGAGGGGCTCAGTGTGAGAAAACTCATGTTATGCTAACAAATCAAAAGCTTTGGCCCAGGGATGTACATGCAGTTCACATGAAAACTGGATTTTGTTGCTTGTTAGCAGCATCTCTGACTACATTAGACAGAACATCGCCAACATATTGAGGGAGGTGATTTTTTCCCTTCGCTCAGCCCTCGTGAGACAAATCTGAAGTGCTATGTCCAGGGCTGGGCTGCCCTCAACATGAAAGATACAAACATACTAGATTGAGTCCAGCAAAGGGTTACAAAGATAACTGAGGGACTGGAGCATCTGTCATACAAGGAGAGTCTGAGAGTTGAGACTGTGCAGCCTGGAGAAGAGGAGGCTCAGGGAGATTTTATCAATGTGTAAAAATATCTGATAGGGGAGATTAAATAGGACGGAGCCACACTCCTCTCAGTTGTGTCCAGCGACAGGAATAACAAACATGCATAAAATGAAATATAAGAAATTTCCGTTTAAAGTTGAGAAATAAACCCCAACTTTTTATGGTGAGTGATCAGTCACTGGAGCATGTTCCTCAGAGGGCTTGTAGAGTATCAGTCCTCAGAGATATTCAAAACCTGACTGGACATGACCTTGAGCAAGCTGCTATAGGTGACCCTGCTTTGAGGTGATCTCCAGAGATGCCTTGCTACCTCGGTCACTCTGCTTCTGTGAACATCAAAAGCAGGTATGGATGCAGAGACCAAAACCTGGAATTTGGTGGGGGATGATTAAAACTAGACAGCTTCCAATTCACATTAGGTGGCAGTAGGAGGATTAACCAGTTCTGGGAACCAAGTGGGTTGAATTGTTGTCCAAGAATAAAGGTAGGCTCTATCCATTGGCATGATTTGCTTAATCGCAATCTTGAAGCTAAGAAAATGCTTCAGAAACCTTCTCCCAGCTGATTGTACTGCTAGCCATAATCCCACACTGTTCCTGAAACCTTCAGCAGTCTGCGAGCAACCTTCCTCCCACCCTGCTGAGGTCCAGATAAAATACGGCCTTGCTGTGTTTCCATAATACATATTTAACTGCTGTTGCTATTATTTTACCTACATTATATCAAGATCTCAGCCCCTGGCTCTTTAAAGAAATTTTATGCTACAGGGCAAGGATAGCCAGCTATGTTTTTCTGCCTGATACTGCAACTATATATTGCAACTATTAAAGCAGGTGCAACCTTTGACATAAAAGCAGCAGGGGTACAGTGAAGAGAAATAAAGAGATGATTACTATGACACATAGAATTAATGAGACCTTCTCTGGAAACTTTTGCTGAGCATTATACTTTGTAAAAAGAGGCAAAAATATGTAAAAGATTTAAAAAACAAACCAAACCAAACCAAACTAAACAAACTGGAAGACAGAAGTGGGGTTTCAAAAGCCACATGTCAGTATAAGGAAGTAAAGACACTTCATTTATTTAATTACTCAAAACACACATTACACCATCACTTGATCACAGCCTACATAGCATACACAGGAAAAGATTTCAAAGAGCAGAGGAATCCTGGTAGTAGATAAAGGTGCATAGAAATCTACTATCCGAAAGCTGAACCTAGACAAATTAGTGGTAAGAAATAAGATGTCAATCTTCAAATGACAATAAATACCCAGTGAAACTATTTAATGAGTGACACAATGGATTTTCCATCATCTGAATTTAGTACATCACTACTGGATGACAATAACATTACTGAATATATCAAACAAAAGTGATTGCTGAAAGAAGGACGTGAACTGACAGACCTCATTGATGCCTGTTTTAAACACTGAATTGATACATCTGATTCTGAAGCTGGTTTTTGAGTGGTTGTAATTATCTTATCATTAATTAATGTGCCATTAGTAAACCTTTAGTGATTGGTTTATACTCAAAGATGCTTAAATGATTAGTAGCTGTCCTGCAAATAAATAAATCTCCTTCTATGTTATTGTGTATAGTAATGAAAATTCTTTCGTTTTCCTAATCCATTTTTTGCTGGTTCTTTTTCTCTCCTCTGTTTTATATTATGACTAAGAAAAAGAGACAAGGTTAATCCTTAAGTGTATAATATTACCAAATACTAATCACTAAGCCCAAATACTGATCAGACAAATGCAAGATGATTTTGTATCTCTTAAATAATACATTCAAGCAAATAAAAAGTGAGACAATAATGCATCAATATCAGCTGGCTGTGAACTGTCAAATGTAGTTTGGGATGTGTTGGATGAAGGCTATGCAAAAAGCAAGGAGGTATGTACAAGTGGACTGTGCTGTTCAGGTCACTGTACCAAATTTAGAAGCGCTATGGCCAATCTTGTTTCAGTCACCACCTTCAGAAAACCATACCTGCTTGTTAATCTGCCCAGATTATCATCTTTCAAAGGCTGTGGAGATGAGAGGCAGTCCCTTACATATGGAGGAAGGTAAATGTTGCACCCACTTTCAAAAAAGGCCAAGAGAAACATCCGGGGAATTAAATATTGAACAGTTCCACTTCAGACCATGGAAAAATCACTGAGTGAGTCCTCTTGAAGAATATTTCTGCACACATGAAGAAGAATAGTATTGCTGGCAACACTCAGCATGGATTGACAAAGGGTAATTCAATGCTAATCAATCTAAATGTTTTCTAAGGTAAAATTACTAGATGTCTAGATGAGGAAAGAGCAGTGCATGTCATTAATCTCAATTTCAGCAAGGCTTAACAAGGCTGTCAATTTATTTCCCGCATACTCTTGTATTCAGGTTGGGATGTCATGGTTTGGATGGGTGGATCTTTCCAAGGCATAAAACTGTGGTTGCATGATGATGTTCAGAGGGTAGTGGCTAATGGGTCATTCTATACCTCAAGTCTGGTAACAAGTAGAATACCACAGGGTTCAGTCCTAAAACCTGCTTAATATCTTCATCAGCGACCTGGAATAGGTGACAGGGTGTACTCTTGTCAAATTTGCGGATGACATCAAACTGGGTGAACAACCACTATGCTGAAGGGCAGGCCTAGGTCCAGATGGACCTAGGCAGGGAGGAGAATTGGGCCAACAGGAACCTGAGGAAATTCTGTAAAGTTCCTCACCTGGGAAGGACAGGGTCCTGCAACAGCACAGGCCAGGCACTGCCTGGAACACCATCTTCCAGTGCCTACAGCAAGGTCATTGAGCTGACAGAGCTGGGCTGTCCACAGCAGTGTGGGGCAACAAGAGGAGAAACAATAAAAGTAACAGGAGAGGACATGTCATGAGGATAGTCAGACTGTGGCACAGGTTGACCAGAGAGGACATGCATCTTTCATCCTTTTTTGAGGTTTTCAAGACTTAACTGTATAAACTCAGGAGCAAGCTGGTCAGACCTCATCACTGTCCCTAAGGTTTCTTCCAACCAGAATTATCCTGTATTTTTGTGATTCTAAGGGTAGGAACTCATCCAATAGCTCAGAAATGTATTTCATTGTCCACAGGATCCCAGATAAAGGTTAGAGCAGGAGATCAAGAAAGGTGAACTTGTGCAGTTGGGCAATAAAATTATGCTGAGACTAATGTAGACTTATTAGAAGATATTACTCATGATTAATCAAATAAGAGTTACTTTTAACAGATATGAGACAATTAAAGAAAGTTGTGTTATTAGTAAGATCTTGGGAAATGAAGCATCCTATATGGCTGACGTGGTGAAAGGCTAGGTTTGTCTGAATCAGGGGAAATGGATAAAGCAATGTGAGATCTGTCATTATATTAAACACATTTGGTAGCTGATTCTTTTCCAGTCAGCAGAGTCGCTGCAAAATCACCAGGGTACTTGTAAACATTTCCATTCCCTCTCTCCATCAGCAACAGTATTTCTGAAGTGCTACCATTTCCTCATATTGTGTTTTTAAGCTCAAAAAGTAGGTTCATAAGCAGTAGAATTAACCACATTAAATGGTTGATGCCTATAAAGGCAATGTCTGCTTTTGAGCTACTTCTCCCAGCCACTTTCAGGTCTGATTTCCAGCATCTCACTTAGAATGGTATTAGTTGCACCCTAAATGTGCCTGCCTCAGTCTAGGTCAGTTACTTGCAAGGCAGCTTTAAAATCTTGATCACAGCAGTGTCAAGGCAGCCTGACTTGAGCTCAGACAGTGGGTTGCAGAGATCCCCTGCCACAAGCATTGGGTGATATAGCCTAAGTTTATAAGAAGGGATGTTCATCTTGACACAGCACTAAGCAAATGCAGCCACAAAGCTTCTGGATCCAAATCAGTATCTCCAGATATGACAGAGTTATGCTGTGGGAGTTCAGGGGTTTAGGAAACACCACACTAAGCAGCATAGATAGCCCCTTCCTCCCCTCTCTTCTCTCCTAAAAAAAATATCTCGGAGAGTGGTGCTTGCCCCAACATCTCATGTGAAAGCATTACCAAGGAAACAATGGGTTTTCAGTGTTAAGGTACATTTTTACAAAGTTTCTGCACCTCTACAATAAAACACTAGTGAGTGATTGCCAGAGAAGAATTTAAACAAAAGTGGATATGGCATCATGAGCCTCTGGAACTGGCCCTGAAGGTGAGGTATAAATTCCTGATTCATACTCAACTAAATATATTTCCTACTCTACTTGTATGCTGGTCCACTCCAGGAGCCCAGACTATATCCAACTCCTCCCTTCCAGCTATCCAGATCGGTCTGTGGCAGAAATATGCTCTGACTTCTTTCTAACCACACACCCCGTTTTCCTTCCCAAGTTAAAAAATGTTGATGGGAGACATGGCTTTGCTCAAGTCTCGTCTTGGCACGAAGGCTGGGTACGGCAGGAGGGGAGTCAGCGCAGCTGCACCAGGGAGCTGGTGAATGTCCCAAGGTCTCACAGTGCAGCAGATGCAGGGCAGGTTTGTACAGTTGGCTCGGCATGGAGTTCACGCAAAGCTAAAAGCCAAATGTCAATTCTTACTCATTTTAGAAAGGATAAAGACAAACACAGAAAAGTGACAGTTCTGAAACAAGGCTATAAAAAGAACATTATCAAATGCATCAACCCACTACTGGAAATCATTGACTTGCTGGCTCGTGAATATACTTTTCAAGCTCTCCCTCATTCATACAAATGCAGGAATGACCCCCGCCTATTACCACTTTCCTTGTAACACCTATTTTCTGAATTGAGCAGTGGCTCAGCATGTGGCTGTCTCGTTGCAGCTTGGGGTAGTGGGTTGTGGTATGGAGAGAAATCCTCTCTGCTTTTCTCTGCCCTACCAAGACCTACATTAATCTTCCAATGTACTTCTGAGTGGGCACACAGAGATTCATCTATTTTTCAGATGTTCTTCAGACAAGAAAACTCCCCTCTTAAGAAAACCCTTTCATTTAATTAAACTAGACAAGAAGGCGTCAACAGGAAGGTTGCCTAGCTGGTTCAGTTGTTGATTAGCTCTGCTGCTAAACTAGAATCTTGTATTTCCTTAAACAGGAAAGTTCTGAACTAATTCACAAGCTTAACATTTAGTATGGGACCAATATTTAGAAACCATGTATCTTGAGAATATTCCTTTCATCCATGTCTTCATAATATATATAAATATATAACGATATGGGCCTATAAGGATGCTAGGGGGGGGACTCTTCTTTAGGGACAGTAGTGATAGGACAAGGGGTAACTGGTTAAAACTTAAACAGGGGAAGTTTAGATTGGATATAAGGAAGAAGTTCTCTACTGTGAGGG
>JANHGB010020218.1:5137-45975 GCA_026283785.1 Coracopsis vasa
TCTCTCTGGTTTTTCCTCTCATCTGTTTCTCTCCTCTGCTGAATTACAGCAAAGACTTTTCACAAGAAAACAATCCCCCTTTTAGGTCAGCAAGATAAAGACAGTAGAATCATAGAATCAACTAGGTTAGAAAAGACTTTTAAGATCATCAAGCCTGACCATTACTCCAGGACTGCCAAGTCCACCACTAAACCATATCACTGGGTGCCTTATCTACACTTTTTTTGAACACTTCCAGGGACGGTGATTCCACCACTTCCCTGGGAAGCCTGTTCCAATACCTGATCACCTTCTCTGCAAAGAAATTTTTCCTAATATCCATTCTAAACCTCTCCTGGTGCAGCTTGAGGCTGTCCTATCTTGAGCTCTTGTCCCATCACTTGTTACCTGGGAGAAGAGACTGATCCCCACCTCAGTACAAACCTCCTTTCAGGTAGCTGTAGAGAGCAATAAGGTCCCCCCTGAGCCATCTCTTCTCCAGACTAAACATCCCCAGTTCCCCCAGTTCCTCATCAGACTTATTCTCCAGCCCCTTCACCAGCTTTGTTGCCCTTTTCTGGGCCCGCTCTAGCTCCTCAATGTCTTTTTTGTAGTGAGGGGGCCAGAACTGAACACAGTATTCTAGGCGCATCCTCACAAGTGCCGAGTACAGGGTGACAATCACGTCTCTGGTGCTGCTGGCTACGCTATTTCTGATACAAGCCAGGATGCTGCTGGCTTTCTTGGCTGCCTGGACACGCTGCTGGCTCATGTTCAGCTGGCCATCAATCAGCACCCCCGATGTAAATGAAAAGACATCTGTTGTGGCATAAACAAATTTTGCTTTCAAATACTCTTATGCAACACAGGAAGATAGTTGTCCATGACTAAGATTTCTACCCTATTGAAATGAGTGTCTTATGATTTTAATAATTTTAGTTAAATGTGTTAATACCTAGGAAAAAATATTTAGGTCTTTTTATTCCATTATAATTCTAATCAAATGTAATATGCATGGCAGGCGTCACAGTGAATAGGATGTTTGGTATGTTATTTAGCTATATACCCTTTTTCAGCGAGGCCTTTGCTAGAAATTATATTCTTTGATGTACTGCGGTAGCTTAGGGCATATCTTCTTACAAGATTTTACTGTTTCTGCATCAAAATATCAAATGATTAAAAAGAAAAAACATCCAAATCAAACCACAAATCATAAAAAAACCAGAAAAACCTCCATAACATCTGGAATATCTGGAACATTTCCAAAGCTATTCCGTGTATTTTCTGGTTTCATTATAAAAGTTTTCAAAAATTGAGTTATATAAATATTCATTCTTACATTCACATTTCCATTTTCTAGACCTGATCTAAAGAAATAATTTACTTTTCAAAGTATCATACAGATATTTCTCAGTGACAGGAGTTACAGAATCTCTGTATTTGTTTTCCTAAATTTTTTTTATTGGTTGGTTACTTGCTCATTTATTTCATCTTTAGTTTTTTCTTGATTTAATTCTCACTTTTCCCCAGGCCCTTTTAAGGCAGGTAGCTTTAGGCTGCTGGGGTGGGGGTTAGAGCGAGTTATAAGCCTCTGAAATTCTTCACTGGGAAAATGTGACGTTCATGTTGATGGTTTCTTCTTCCTCTCTGTAAATCCACAGTTTTTAGCATTTTTGCTTTCTTCATTGGTCTGTCTCTCCATATTACCTACAAATTTACTATATATGGTGCTTTTTGCTTATGTTATATACTACTTCATTGCTCTCCTTGTTAAGCTTAAAATTAGTTGTCTTGCTCCTGGTTTGCATTTGTTTTAACTAACCAGTGGTGAGATGTTTATTATGTCTAATTTTCCTGGGTATGAAATAAAGCCTCACCTTGAACAAGGAGAGTAAAACTGAGATCTGAACTGAAGAAACCTAACATATCTAAATGATGGCTACTATCTGCCTGGTTCCATCTAAGATCTGCTCTGGCTCCTAAGCTGTCTATCCAGATGTGAGAGGTTCTTGTAAGCTTTTTTGTCATGCCTTGCAACCTTAGTCCAAATGTCCTGGATAATCAGTGCATCTGAACTAGTACTATGACCTATATTTAAATAAATAAATGAAATCAGGGTATTACATGTTACACATGTCTGGTGTTGGTGAATCAGTGGGACCTACCCTCACACCAAAAGCTCACTGGCTGCTCTGTGCAAGCCTAAATAACTACCTTATGTGTATCTGCTTACATTTAAGTGTCTGCAGTCTGGTATTTGAGGTGGGCTGGCTCATAACGGAAAGCAGAAAAAACATTAACCTTCTTTGCTTACCATAATGGGCTGCTATAAGCAAACTCATTTCCCTTTCTGCATTCATCCACCCTAATTTGCTGCTTCTAATTCAGATATTCTTATCACTGCTTTTCACTCAGTTAGGAAAAAGCATTTTTGTGAGATGTGGATGTTGCACGAAAGCTTTATTTTTTTTTTTCACAGTTACGTGTAACAGTAAGTTCTGTCATTCCCACATAAGCACATCTATGACCCTGTGCTATGCAGTTAGTTTAAAATCTAGTAAAGATGTATATATTTATACTTCTAGTGCTGTGAAAATTCTTGTTTACTACTTTGTTTTCCTTTCTGTGATACATAAGACCCATGCACCATCCTGACAGCAGGAACAGAAAGCAGCAGCACACAAGGGCTGACATATACTTTGATTAAAATTTCATTAAATTTATTAGGCAAGAGATATCAAATTAATTAATGATAATTACTAACATGCTTTCTTAGTACTAACACTTAAATAACTGAGTTTGAATTGTTCTTTATATGTGATTGCATGTATATTTGATTATATTTTAACAGTTATTTCTTTATATGTGATTCTGGTTTTAGTATGATTACTTTGGAACAGTAATTTCTCTTATTCACAGAAAAAAATGCAATCTACATAATTCTTGTTGATTTATTTCTTTATAGCGTTATGTGATAAAAGATCACATGAAGATCTATGATACACAGATCTATGATACACAGATCTTTGGAAATTCTGCGGTGTTATCTATTGATTTCAAAGAATTTTGCATACTTTTCTGTCTGTATATATCTTTTGACTGACTTATATTTCAGAGAAAAATTGGGGTCCTCATACTGGTCTTTGAACTTTTCAGTAGCTCAGCTGGTCAGCCTCAGGAATTCTTATATATCTGTCAAACCTGGATCTTGTTTCTGCCATTTTTCCTGCTAACAAGAAACTTTTGCTGACCAGAATCCTTGTTTAGTCTGTGCACGTGGAAGATACTTTGCAGTAACCAAGTGTGTCAGAAGTAATTCCACAAGAAAACTTCACCTTATTACTGCTTCTCAGTTTGTTCATCAAGTAATCTGTCCACAGAATAAAGTTAAAAACTAAATCAAGTCAGGAAATACAGGATTTAACCACATCTGGATTTTAATTTGTTCCTTAAGGGTTAAGAACTATGTTTTTAATAGCTTACATTAGAATTAATTGTTCAACAGTTGTCATCACTATAAAGGAAATCACACACATAGATAATTCAGCAGACTGCCTTTATTTAATTATTCTGAAAGAGATCAATTAAAATGTCATACATAATTTGATCATACATAATTTGCTTCCTTATATGGGTTGCAGTTTATAGCCACATTTATCTCAAAACATCGTTTCAGTTTTGAATATGTAATTTCACTCACAGTTGAGTGTGAGTGAAATGCACATAGCTTTGGTCACATAAGCTCAATTTCTTTACCCCTCTTTGGTATGACAAATTTTTATTTGCCTAGCAGACAACATTAACATGACATATTCTGTTCTTCAAAAAGGATGTTTTTGAACATCTGATAGATAAAATTAAGACTGTGACATTACAAAACTACAAAAATTACCTCTAACTCTCTTTGTTTTGTTTACATGTGGAGGTCAGGTGTTTTAAACAGCTGTTTCAGGCAGTTGCGAGTAGATGTTGAACACCTCTTCAGAACACTGGTGATAGGTTTTTCATGATAATACAGCAGCTATCTTCTGCTACATCTCTTGGAAAATGAGAATATCGCTAGAAGTAAACTGCTGAACCGTATATTAAGAGAAATTATAGTTACCTGGCTGGCTTCAAGCTATTGAGACTGATGACTTTTTAAAAAATTTTCCCAGCCTCCAAAAGCTATGGCATTTACATATTGTCCTGTGCGACATAATATAGTAAAATATCTATGGGCCTTACAAGTAACACAGAGAGAGAGGTTTCACCTGGCTTTCTTACTAATCAAAAAAACGTCTTTCAACAATATGTCCTAAGAAAAATCTTTTTATGCAAGCTCATCTTCCTTTTTCTTTTTTTTTTTTAATGGAACTAATTTGGAAATTGATGTCTCCATTTTTTATTTTTCTTTTTTTTTTCTGAATGTGTGAGATAAATAATTTCATTAAGTGAACCTTTTTAGCTACAGGATACAAATGGCCTCAGGCTAATATTTCTTCAGCCAATTTAAACTTCTGCAATACTGGAAATATACTGGCACAGAGAAATCTGACCTGGCAAGTTAGCTACAATTCTTTAAGAAGTTAACAATAGAAAGTCTTAGATTTTCTAACTGAATGATAATTGAAGATTAAAAAAAAAAATCAGCAGACTATTGCTTACAATATTTTTAACCAGAGATAATTCTTTGAGCATTATTATTAAAAAAATAAAATTATGCCTGTAGTTTTACTTCTAGTAGCAGAACAACTAATAGGGATAAGTAAACAACTGTGAATTAAGATATCAAGAAAAACATCACACCATGGAGACAGAATATGGTTGCCAGACCCTACTAGAGATTGCACAAAAAAATATCTGTTTTTCTTTTCTTTTGGTAGGAAATAAAAAAATCTCTTTGCATGTATTTAGAGTATTTCATATATGGATAATAATATGTACCGAGTTAATAAAGCACAATATGTGAGCACATCTTTTTAATAATCATACTCTCACATATAGTAAAATCATAAAGCATTTGATTAAAAAAAGTAATGGAGTTCAAACAGTGCTCTAACAGCATGTAGACCAGACATAATTTCCTATTTGTTATTTTCTTTAGCAAGTACTAATTCTATTTTTTTAATATGCTTCTCTGCCATTAGACAATCTAATCAAGTGTGCTTCAGAGTGTGATGTTAAAAGGCAAGAAAATTGAAGATTGCTGGGTTGATACAGTAAAGTAGAAGGCAATATATCAGATTTCTGATAAGGCTTAGTTATCAGTGTAGTGTCCTTTTTGCACGTAAGAAGTGTACATGTATACTTGGAAAGAAAGATTGCAGGCTCTATTTAATTTCTACCACTACTTAAGACCAATCTTCAAGCATTTTTGAGGAATAGATAAGAAATCTTCATCAACTAAGAGTTTACCAGTGTCTTCAGTAAGTAATTTTATTGTTACTTGATTAAACCAATACCTGCTGAATGACCTTCAAGGCCTGCATAATGTGAACAGAAAATACCAAGGGATGACAAAACCATCATAAATAGCTAGGTCAACAGCCAGTCACCATGCAGTGGCAATATCTTGCACATATAATACACAATAACACAAACTGATAAAAGATACGTTATTTTTGCGAGTTATCTATGAAATTAATATTATGAGAAGATTACTGTACACAATCAGATGAAATTCATCATAATGTGATAAAATATATCACAGGTATATACCTGAAGAGATATCCCATCCACGGAACATAATATTTTAGTACATATGTCTTTTCTTCTTTGTTTAAATTTTTTTCTAAAATGGAAATTACAAGTATACGTGCATATTTTTTTCTTTGGCAGGTTTTCAATCTCCCTTCTACATACCATGGTATGCTTAATCAATACTATTATTTAAATTGCTCTAAATGAACAAATAAACAAACAAAAGCATTGGCATACCACACAGTTTTTTTGAAACTAATGATTTGCTTTGGTGAGTTGAATACTTTCATTTTCATTTCTATTTATATTATATTGTTCTATAACAGAGAGTCAAAGCACTAATGGACATATTAAGCAAGCTAAACTGGCACAAATGAATTTTAAGCATTTGAATTTTAAGATAATACCCAAGATAGGGTTCAAGGCATTCTGCAAGCTTGTTCCTAATTATATTATTATTATTATTGTTATTATTATTGTTGTTGTTGTTATATTTCTATAGTTTTATTTTTTAGTAGAGCCTGAAACAACACAGTGAAAATACATACTGTAATCTGCTCTCTCCCCAAGAATACATGAATATATATGCATGTATTATTATGTTTATGTACATATATGTCTTTGGTTTGTATCATTATATGCATATATGCATATATATATCTCTGTATATATACACACATACACATATATAAACACACTCAAACATGTATGTGTGTTTGGATATACCAGACCTCTTTCAGATGTGTCTCAAACACTAGTACTAGTACACAGACTTTGGGTACTCCTGCTGTTATTTCTCCTGGTGAAGGAAGGTTGTGATGAAAGTGCAACGCTGACCTGCGTCAACACACTGTACTTTTGGGATGCAAACAAACCACATTTGATGCAAATTCTCCCTGATATTTGTTAATATTCTTGTTTGTAGGCATTTCTTCTAGATTTAAACAGTGAAAACTCCTCCCACACTTCCCTCCTCTCCCTGTAATTGAACCAAACTTGTATGCATTATGTGTTCTGTATTGCCTCAACACCATCTTACATCTTTTTCCTGCCTGGAATATAAAAGAGATTTAAAAAGTTTTAGTATGCACAGATTGTTCTTTTAATGCACTGGTTTACATTCTTTGTTTGAAATGCCTGTGGATTTTAAATAATACACTATTACTTTCCCTTAATGTCCGGATTATTAAGATTATTTGTATATGCATCAAAATTGTTTGATATTCTCTGCCAGAGATGCTTTTAAAGATTTTGATGTCAATACAGATGTAGAAGTCATATAATAATCATATTTTTAGCTGTGACAATCTTCAATATTACATAGAACTGGTGCTGTGAAAAAAAGGAAATATTTGTTCGTTTTCTAGCTTTTATAGATCTTAAAGCAATTTGGAGAACTATTCCAATGAAGAATTAATTTGTCCAGATCTAATAGACCAATTCAATACTTCAAAGCATTGTATTTAGTATATAATATTAATTTAACATGCACTAGTCTCTCCTTAACAATGGTTAATGATAGGGCATAAAAATTTGGATCAAAGGGTTTTCTTGTTTTTTAATTTCATCTTTATACATAGAAAATGCTGCTTATCTGCTTAAAGGTTTATACCTACTATCAATTTTTACTTATAAATCTGTAGAAGTAAAGCTTAATTGTTGTACGTTGTTAACATTCTTGCTATAAAATAAGGAATGGAAATTAACCTTTGTACCTACATACGCTCTTATTAAATACTAAATATGATACTTCACTTTCTATTAAAACTGAGTGTCTTTGTTGCAATAATACTAATTTTGTTTTAAGACCACTCAAACCCTCCCTAAAGGTAGCCTAAGAAATTCCAAGATAAAAGGCAAATAATGTACGCAAGAGGCAGAAGGATTTTAAGGTAGATTTTAGTCTTGCATTTGAACTGAATGAGGTCAGGAAGATAAGTAGCAAAGGTTGATCATTAGGCAACAATATTTAGTTGTGATCTTAAGTCATACCATGTTAATCTTCGCTATCCCTAAGACAAGCAGTAGCTGGAAATCAAGGCAAAGCAGGGTGGGAAGGAAAAGGTTGAAGTATAACCTTTAGATGCAGTGGATACGACAAAAATTCCTGATATTTATCATACTGAGACATTTACATTTTAAAAGGATTCTCTGATAGTCCATATTTTTAAAGAAGAATGAAAATAATGTAATGTAATGACATTAGATGTAGAAAATGCTAAATATTTCTGAAATGAAATTCCCTTATGGAAAAAATTCTGAAGCTTAACTGTTTTACTGTGTGCTTTTGAGGTTGTAATTTTTCCTGATTTAAGGTGAAACAACATTAATTTAAAGCTCATATTTGCAGCACCATTGTGAAAAAATATGCTTAGAATATCTTATTTTCCAGTCTTTATTCACAGTCATGTTAATTGCGTATCAAATAATAAGAGTTAATGGACATGCATAAACCAGTCACACAAATACTAAGGGTATGTACTCAAAGGTGTTGCTTGTATATGCACATCTGAATCCGCATGTTTCTGAGGGTAACTGTGGTTGCTTTAGTAATAATGAACAAGGCTTTCTAATTTTTATACCCTTGTTGGCATAATAAATGAAAATAGCTCTTCAATGAGCCTTTTGTTATGTACAGATATTTCAGCATGTCTTTATGTGTATGTCCAAGAATCACATTAGTTCTTTCAGCAAGATCACTTAGCTAGGATGCTGTTAATCTACTGTAATATACAGTTCAGGCTGATCCTGTACACATTTTCTTAATTTAGGTATTGGAATTCTATGAATATTCTTTTTTTTTTTTGTCTACTAAGACACATTTATATTTACTACACTATGACATAATTAAGAAAGTTTTTTAATAATATTTAATTTGTATACTTTTAATAATAATTTCAATTAAATTTATTATCAATAATTATTAATTATTTTAATTATTAATTATTTCATTTTAATTAAAATATTTAATAATTATTTAACGATAGTTAATTGAGAAGTTTTATTTCATCCATTACTAGAAGAGAGACTCTTTGTTAGGGAGGGCAATCATCCTGTTCCATCTTACAGTATAGACTAGTTGTGAGTAAGGCTTTCAACCACTTCTTCCCCACAAGAAGAAATGTTTTCAACTAATTTTAAGGAACCAGAAAATTATAAGTGCACTAAGTTTCTAAATAACTGCAAGTAATCTTTGTGTAAATAAGCATCCACATCATAGTGCAGATGGATTGTCAGATGCCTGTGGATAAGTTCCAGAAATATACATTGTGCAGTAGGTAAGTTAAGCAGTCTTTCTGGATGTTTCTGCACATTTATGATTTCTAAAATTCTTTTTTTTTTTAATATAATTGACATTGTATTATTTAAAATAGCTACTAAAAGAGTTCTTTAGCCAAACCATATTTAAATGTAAGCCTTTTTATATCATTAATGGCTTCCAAATATTTTTCGTATAGTATGCAATATTCTATAGTATTTTAAGAACCAAGAAGCAAACATATTTCTATACATAAAATGATAATGTGAACCTAAAAGAGATTCTAGTTGTGTTGAGAACAAAAACTATGTCATTACTCAAGAAAGATGTATAAACATTTGCCTCATAAATTTTATGGTGTGTTGTGCAGTATTTTAAATTCTATAAAAGTGAGATATGCTACTTCTCATAAGATTTCCCAGTGGACAACTGAGACTATTTTTCCTGGCTTCTGAACTTCAAACCAAGTCCACTGGCAGGAGTCTCAGTAATTTTTTTAGCAATAATCTACTGATGGGAGCATTGCTTTAGGATGATCAATGTGACTACATTTATTTTTATAAAATATGTGCAGATATTTTTATAAATAAAGGTCCATTCTTCTATGGCTCATTCCTTACTCATGAAAGACAGGTTCTTTCATAGTACAAGTAAGATTCAGTCTACACATATTTTTATTTTTTTATCTGTTTTCGCTTTTTTACCACTTTATATCATATAGAGAATTATGTTCAAATATTATGCAGTGATAGCAAGGAAAAGACATGTTAAAATCTGTTGGGAGTTGCTCTGAGAAATTTTCTTGGAAGAAATAAAGGAGCTTTGTTACATTTGAATTTGTGAAATTACCTTATTTCTTGAAAAGAATTTCTCAAGGCTTATTAATTTCAAAATGAAAAATGATGTAGCAGGTTTCCTGGCCAAAATGCATCCTTAGGTAATTATATTATCTCAACCTAAAATTCTAACCTATAATTTTATTTCAATTATTTACAATATAGTTTTCATTTTTCCTCATGACTTTTGTGCACCTTGTACAGAAATTTCTGCTGGTAGTCACTCATCTCCCCATAATTAGTTGCATTTTAACACCCTGGCATACGATAGAATGGAATTTAAATCTGATGACACAGCAGCCACTATTATTTACAGGTTCTTCAATAGGAATATAATGCGTATTAACTTATGCGCTACCAACCCAGTACTAATTCTACACAAAGGCAAATGCACTGCAAATAAGTGAGTGTCCAGCAGCAGTCCATCCATTCTCTGCACAGCACAGTGCAAGTGAGCACTCAAGTACATGTAGGGCATCTGTGAAGATGTCTGAGCCATCACGGCATTACTTTCTCTGTCTGGATGAAAATCCAGCTTCATGTACAACCTGCAATGTTCATAAGTGCATACTTAGAAAAAGGAGAACAATAAAGTGGTCACTAAACTACACCCACTGTGTGAACTGCTTTGGGAGGGATCCATTTTACCTTAAGTGAGATGCTGACAATGCAGATCTCTCCACATGTAGCTACTATCACTTCTTTTTATAGTAAATGCAAAGGGGAGAGTGGAGGGAGAAGCAGTTTTAGAACACAGCTCAGCTGATCTATTTGAAGTACTTTTAGTATATGTTGAATCAGACTCTAGAAATGGCTACTTATTCTTCATGATCCATAAAGGACCAATAAAGGGTGTTTTGCTAATCCAAATGTCTGTACATTGTTAGAAAAAAAAAAAAATCCATTTCCTGTGTCCTGTATTTCACCTTAAATCCGGGTTAGGTATTGTTGATTTTTACTCAGTAAGATAAAAATTACTATTCTCTGTGGAGTATATCTGAAGGGCTGGATCTTGGTTGCTATAGTAATACTAATTCTTTCAGATTTCCATTCAGATCTAAAAACATATAAACCAGGGAAAGAAAAAAACAAACCAAACAAAACTTTGTATGTATTTAGAATGCTTTGCTTGTACAAACATAAATAATACAGTTGTTGTCTTTGCCCTGTGAATTTTTCCACATAGTGTGTCTCATTTTTCCATTTTTGAAATTTCTGAAATAGAATCATAGAATCAACTGGATTGGAAAAGACCTTTAAGATCACCAAGTCCAACCATTATCCCAGGACAACAGAGGTTGCTATGTCCAATTTTAAATAATTTTTTTTTGAATAATTTTAAATATTCCATGTGTCAGCTCAACTTCTCAGGTGAAAAGAAACAGCTTTTCTTTTCACCTCTGGCTGTTCATTGCTGTTAAAAAAAATGATACAACTTACAATGAAATATATGCTATCTCTGAGCATACAAATCAGTGTCTACAATTTTTAAAGAGAGCAATTCATATTTTTTTTCCTGAAAAAGAAAAAATAATTGAAAACTTGTTACTATTTTTCTTCTTTTCAGGACACATGCTGCTTCATGTGCATGATGTTACTGCAAGTGGATTCCAACAACAATTCACCATACTGCTAATTCCATCCTTTTTCCTTTTCCAGATAAGAAGTGAATAGTGCCTCTATTTTGTTGCCAGCTCGGCAACAGTATCACTGTCTTTTCTGTGTGGTATAGTTGGTTTTATGGTGCAACTTCCACAATCATTGCGCATGTTACCCTTGTGTACATGTGTGCAGAAAGCCAAAAGCAATCATTTTTTGAGTAGTAATACAGCTGACATAAATACTCTTTAGATCAAGAAGGTGCAATGATCTCCAGTGGGCAATCAGTGACATCTGCCACCTAACCCCCAAGGCTGTGAAAAAACCATGATCTTATGGGGCTGAACGAACAGGAAGGCATAAGAGAAATGTGAAGTACTCATAATAAAGTCTCAGCTGAAGTTTTGTTACCAGTTCTTGCTTCCTTGTTCCAAAAAAAGCCACGGATCTACAGGAAAGTGTCAGAAAGAGAAAAAGAGGAACAGCTAAAGTTTAGAAAATATTAGTTATGATAAAAGATCGGAAGAACAGAAGTTGTTTAGCCTAGAAATTACTAGATGAGGGATAAATGAAATGAAAATATTCATTATTTAAAATGCAATAAACTCTTGTTCATGGAAATGAGATAAATATATTTAAGCTATACATGGGTGCAAAGTCTTCAGTATGAGCATTACAAGATGTTTCTGATAAAAAATGTTTAAAGAACAGAACCTTTTGCACAAGATGACTTTCTGAATGTTTTCAATTTTGCCATTACTATCCATTAAGATACTGGACATATTCTGAACAGAGAATAGCAATCACTGATTAATACATAATGAACAATTTTATTCATTCTTCACAACTTCTTTTGTATCTCTAAGGTCTTCTGTGATTATTGGTAAAGAAAAAAATTCTGAAAGGACATCTTTGAATTGAACTATATTTTGAGTTCTTAAACTCTCTGGACAGAAAGTTTGAACAGAGATGATCTTTAGCATAGCCTTGAATTACATTATAAATAATTGGATTGTGATTTGTATTTCCCCTCTCTCACACTTTTCAAGGCATTGATGTTTTATTAATGAGAAACACTACCTTACAGTATTTTCTTTCCTCTGCTCTATGACGTTTAAAGTCAATTAATCATCACAAGATTTCATTCACATTTTCTAAGACACATCTGAACTAAAAATGGGATATTTTTATCTTCATCCACCATTTGGGAAATAAGCAACTTTTTAATGGAAGCTTTGAGTGAACAGTTCTACACTTCAGCTGCAAAAGTTATGTAGAATATATGTTTCAAGAGTTTCATAAAAGGAAGATGAAAAATCTAATTAACATAAAATCATAAAATCATAGAATAGTTATGGTTGGAAAGGACCTTAAGGTTACTTAGTTCCAACCCCCCTTCCATGGGCAGGGATGCCTCATCCTAGACCATGTCACCCAAGGCTCTGTTGAACCTGGCCTTGAACACTGACAGGGATGGAGCATTCATCACTTATGGCAACCTGTTCTGGTGCCTCACCAGCCTCACTGTAAAGAGCTTCTTCTTTATATCCATTACCCCTTGTCCTATTGCTACTCTCCCTCACATCATGTTTTAAAGTTGTCCAGCCAGAAATGCATAGTTAAGAAAAAAAGAAAAGCAGATTTTGAAAGTATATTTAAGCTCATGAACGTTTATGTTTACTCACTTATATTTTATTCAACATAGTTGCTACTTTAAGAGAACTACTACAGCCCCTCTTCAGCCTTTAGTTTTCTTGTAATACACAAAACAACGGCCTTCCGTAATATGCTTCCTACTACCAGAACAACTCTCCCAGTTAGGTGCATCAAAGTGTTGATGATTACACTGCAATAAGCAAAAAGATCTCTGATAGCACATTCCATGACTACTTGGTAACTTAGTGGCAATGATGTTTTAAAATTTGTAGTGCCAATACATTGACATAATACCTGCCAGAAAATGAAACATCAGCTGATTTTATGTTTAATACTTTTCCTTCACAAGCAACTTAATCTTTCTCAGCTGTTATTTAGTCCCAGTAGTAAACAGTACAGAAGCACAATCTGTAGAATACAATTAAATTCTATCATAATTCTAAAGATATTTGAGAATGATTTTTTAAAAAGAAAAAGCAAAAAGTTCGTGAATGACCTTGTATCATGGAGTGAGAACAAGAAGGGGATTTTTTCTGTTCCTAATGGAAAACAATTCCATTTTGAATTGTGGAATAAGAAAGCCTGGTTTGTTTTCTTTTAATGTATTGCACCAGCAGGACATTGTTTGCCCAGCAGACTAACTGAATTGACTCTCAAGAGGTGGCTGGACACTAATCAAGACTCCTTAGTGGTTTGTAAGTTTTTAGTGGTTCCTGGAAACCCGTGTTCAATTTCCTTTTTGTAGCACAGTTTGTCAGGCTTTTGTCAGTTTTCCAAATTTTTTGATGACAACAAAAAATAACGAAAGAGTACATTGCTTATATCATAGTATATATAACTGATGTTACATTTATATGAATAAATACTTCAAGCAAGGGATGTGTAATCACCAGGAATTTGACTTTAAGCCGCATTGCCAGCTTTTGAGTAGCTGTTCCTAAAACTTCTATTGAACAGATCTATGAGACTGAGTTACTGACAGATAATTTTATGACAGTGATTACAATTAGGCAGAAAGAAAAATATTTGTAATGATAGAGAGAAGATTTTCAGATTGCTGTTCCTTGGAAGAAATCTCAGCATAAAGCAGATTCCTGATTCCTGACTGATAAAGCCCATAGTTTTACTGTAAGCATCTTGCCATCCCTGCCAAAATTCCTAAATACTATCAAAATGTTCATTTAAAAAACTTGTGCTACTGGATTATTGAAAAGAAAATAATCAGCAGCTCAATATTTCAGTAAGTTTAGTAACACCCTGGAATTGAGAAATGGTAAGAATTGGTTTAGTAACATACATAGAGGATTCCTAGTTTATTATTTTGTATTCTTTCAGAAGTGATACAGTATGACTTCTACATCTAGAAAAACATTTAATTCCATCTCACTGGCTCTGATGAGCAGATTCTGTATAATACTGGGCTACCTCAATTCAGTAGTAGCATTGTTTCTTTTTCCAGCTTGTATTGGTTACATGAAGGTCTGAAGAATATTAATAGTCTTGTCCTAAGGCCTGTGATGAAGTCTGATTCTGATACTCAGCACTTGGATTTGTTCCTGTGTGACAACTTCATTGTCATGATTGTGAACTGTGCCTGAGGCACTTCATCCAAATTATGAAAAATAACAGAACAGTAGACACTAATAAGACTTACTTACACACTGAGGATGTTGTAAATTTCCTAGATTTCTTTTCATGTATTTTACCATGTCTGGATGATAATGAAGTCCATAATTATAGCAAGTTTCTTTCCGTTAATGTTTCTTCTTATTATCTTTTTCACAATGAAGCGATTGCTTAATTTTATAAGTTTCATGTGGGAGTCAAGAACTGCAATCATACAAGCACTGCTGCTCAAAATTAGCTCTGTATTTCACCTTCCCTCTATGTGTGTGCTGTTTCTTTTGCAGCATTTTATTTCTGCTTATTGAACTACAGTGAACTTCCTACGCAGCTCACATCTGTAAAAAGTGAGCAAGCTAGAGTTATTTCCAAACTTTGAGTTGTTCTATGAGTCTCTGGACATTCTTTTTGCATATTCCTTCTTTTGTAAGTCAAGCCCACATGTGTTTAAAACTAACAACATAGCTCATAACAGCATCCTTTTAATGCTAAATTTCAGTATTACTTGCAACTATATTTTGCCTCAGATGATAAAGGGTTTTGTTTTGTTGGTTTTGGGGTTTTTTTTTACTGATTTACAACATATAATGCATAGATTCTGCCATTTCTTTCAAACAAATGTTGAAATCTATCCACAAAAATCATATGATATCCTTGTATTTTGTGCTGTAAAGGATACCTTATTTTGTAACTTGGTTGACATAGGAAAAAAATTATGGTCTTGTTCTAGACAGCAGATGATACTTTGTGGAGACAAATACTGATTATTTTGCTATATAAAGGTTAGTATAATTTCAGTTTAATAATGCAATTTGGGGAAAAGAGTTTTTAATTACTGTTCAAATGTAAAAATTGGCACATAATACAAATATAGTCCAATGGTGCTACCTTAAACACAGCACTAGGGATTCTTTTCTCCCATTACTGATGTTTCCCACTTAATATCAGAAAGACATTTCTACTGCATGCTATTTATAGTTTTGAAATGTGAACACTATATTCATTTATGGTGTCATATCTCTCTGTACTGCCAAGAAGCCAATATGTTAAGTGTACTCAAGTGCAGGCTAATAGCTAAGTGCAGATCATGAGCAAACTAAGTGCACATAAATGCTTCAAGCTCAACCTATTCAGTTTCATATAAGGGTAACTCAATGACTTGGGCTGTTGTAAAAGTTGAGGACATTATGACATCTGTACACTATATGAAATAAACAGCAATTTTTTTTTTTTCTGTTGTCAAGATGAATGAGCAATTAAAATATTGCCAGTGCAGTATTTGTTGGATTTTAGATAAACATTGTAGGTAAAGTCCCAGGCACATAACAAAGGGAAAAACTAAGAAGAAAGTCAGGTTGTAGGAGTGACTCTTCCTCCCTCTTCTTCATTCCCATGTGTCAGATGAGCTTGAACTCCTAGTATTTATCAGGCTAGCTTGACAAAATAACCAGAAAAGGCTAAGCCTCATGTGCTGGAAATGGCTGTAGAGAGGTATAGTAGGGTCTTCAGGCCCATATTCTTCCCTTTCTGATTTTCTTTGCCACTGAAAGAAAAAAAAAATAAAAATAAATAAATAAATAAAATTAACTGTAACAGAAAACTGTTGGGAAAGTAGACTTTTAAGCCTGCCATATACTTTCCCATACTTTGGCAGCTTTTAAAGAGAAAGTATCTTCACTTGGTTAAAAAAAAAATAATAAAAAAAATGTGCAGCAGATAGAATGCAGCACTAATATTTGTGGGGTTTTTTCATTATTCATGCTCTATCACATTTGCTTTGCAAAGGTCATTTGGCCAGGCACATAGTCATACATCTCAGAAAAGCACAGGTGTCATCCACAGAAACTGATAGTATAACCCTTGACTATATTAAAAAGACCATCATGTCTTGTCCAAGAGAACAAAGCATTAATCTGAGTTCATAATGAAATAAGATTATTCACCGCAGTTATCATGTCACTGCTGGCTTGCTTTCTTTAGAGGAAGCAAGAGGAAAAAAGAAAAGTGTTTTGCTACCAGATTATCATTAATTCTCTACACAACTAAACATTTAAAAACATGCTAAAAATATGTCCATCCTAGAAGAGAGAAATGAAAATCAAAGTAGTCTCTTGCACCTATTTTTGATTCTGATGTGTCTGTAACAGCATGACTCATGAGAGGACAAGAATTTAGTTATGAAAATGGCAAAGCAAATGTCCAAATATGAGGTCTTACTTTTTTTTTTTTTAAGGAAAAAATATATTTATCTAAACTTAGACTGAAGTTTAATATACACTTATAAATGTTTTACTCCTTTGTCATTTTTTCTATTGTTCTAATTCAGCCTTCAAAAGTTTTTGTTTTGATGCATGTTCATGAATTTGTTGCTTTTCCTGCCAGTGTAAATGTAGAAAAGCATACATATGCGTTGCATGTACACATATATGCTTATGTATATTGCATAAATAGTATATATGCATATGCGTATGCATATGCATATGTAGTGTATATGTGTTGTGGGTTAGTAGGTAGCTAAACACCACCCAGCTGCTCACTTACTCTCCCCCAGAGGGATAGCGCAGAGAATTGGAAGGATCAAAGTGAGAAAACTCCGGGGTTGAGATAAATATAGCTTAATAGGTAAAGTAAAAGCCATGTACATAAGCACATAAGCAAAGCAAAATCAGGAATTCATTCACTACTTCCCATCAACAGGCAGGTGTTTGTCCATCTCCAGAAAAGCAGGGTTCCATCATGTGTAATGGTTGTTTGGAAGACAAACACTAACTCTAAATGTGCTTCCTTCCTCCTTCTTCCCTTAGCTTTATATACTGAACGTGATGTCATATGGTGTGGGATATCCCTTGGGTCAGTTGGGGTCAGCTGTCCTGGCTGTCCCCTCCCAACTCCTTGTGCACTCCAAGCCTGCTCACTGGTGGAGTGGTGTGAGAAGCAGAAAAGACCTTGACTCTGTGTTAGCACTGCTCAGCAGCAACCAAAACATTCCTGCATTAACAACACTTTTTCAGCACAAATCCAAAACATAGCTCCATAGTACCTCCTGTGAAGAAAACTTAACTTTTTCCCAGACCAAACCAGTACAATATATGTACAGATATATAACTACATAAAAACTCACTCACAGTGGCCAAAGTGAAAGCATATTAATATATCCATTTGAAAAAGTATTCATCTAGAATGTGGGCAGCCACATCTTCTCCCCTGCTGGTATGTCTGAGCACAAATACACTATGCTGCTATTATAGTTTGTGGAGAACTAATCAATAGTTTCAGAGTTTCAGCAGTGAATTTTCTCATCCCCACAAAGGTATTTACTTTAGTTCAGGTAAGTGGCACCTTTTGTCCCATTTACTCTATCGATTATATCTCTACCATCTATGTTGGTCACTTAGATAACTAACACCTACATTGCAGGCAACTAAAATTAGGTGTAACGAAACCTCTTAATGTGCTGAGGTATGTCTTTCAATCTCTGAGGAGGACAGAGAATGTAAGGATTCTAGATAAATACACATACACATTGATGTAATAGTGTTAATCACCACTGATGAACAGAAAATGCATTTGATGTTCTCTATGATTTTTTCTTAAAAAAATTATTTAAATTTCATGACAGTCTTTTACATAACAAAAAAAAATATAATCCAAGGAACCACTCTAAAGCCAGTGAAATTTGTAACTGAGGATAAAATATTTAGGAGTGTTTGCTTGTTGTTTTTTAAATAATTCATACATTGATCTTGCTCTCCACAAATGGTAATAAATCACAAGTTGAAATTTATTTTACCATGTGAGAAAAAGTTAGGGTCATAGAGAACAAACTGTCTTATATGAAAGAAATAACTCTTGTAATTTGTAATTTAATGACAATTAGAGACATGCTAAATATTCAAAACACTAAAAAAATGTTGATTCATTCAAACTATTTGCAAAAACAGTGAATTCAATAAACTTACCTATAAAAAGATTTAATATTAAAAATGGAACTTGATGTAATCTAAAAAAGAGAAACATGACATAGAGCAGTCCTTGGGAAATTGATCCAGAGCAGAGAAATGAAATAGCCCTCTTTTATTTTTTTTTTTTTCATTTTTCTTCAGCCCTGTATATGAAAGCAGAAAAGAAAAAGAATTGATCTTCACTGTCAGCCACAAAAGCCACAGAGTTACTGTGATGACCATGAGTCTTTAAAGTGCAGAGTTTCTACCATTTAATGTTGAATGAATTCTAACATGCACTTTCCTTTCCATGACTTACAAGGAATGGGACTCAGAAGTCCCCCGAGATACTTGTTACAGAGCTTTACTGTAGCCTTAAAAATTATTTCCCTCTAGTATATACTGAGGACTAACTGATCTTTTCTTGGCTGAAATTCCTGCTGTTAGTTATATCCAGTAGAGTTCAGTGTTTTACACATGTACATCAATAAATTTTGCACCATGCTTTCAAGGTAAAAGGGAGCCTTTAATCTTCCCAAGCCTCCAGGTATTTTGTTTGATCAGCTGGAGGGGAAAAGGAGGAGGTGATTTGTTACTTTAGCCTTTCAGGATCAGGCCTTACTCAACTTGTCTTCAGGGCAGCATCCCTTGTGAACGTTAAGCAAGATGTAGTCAGTTTTCATTTTTTTTAATTACAAATGGCTTTTTAAAGAATACATATGTAACAGATGATGATGCACATTTTTCACAATCTTTAAAAGGCCAGTTGGTAGTATAAAGAGAAAGGATGAGGTCTAAAATATACGAAGGCTTGTGCATTTGAGTTCATTGATGTAAGTATTCTTCTGACTGTCAGAAAAATAATTAATATTTCTAATGAAAGTTAATATAGACTGTCAGCTACTTAGCACCATGTGAACCTTTTTGTAGCCTTGATATCTCATTGGTATTACCTATGCCAAGGTAGAATAGAGAGCTCTTAACTTTCGACCATATGACTGCTTTGGAAGGTGAAGACATTTATGGACTAGTGAGTTGAATGATTAAAGTAAATAACATTTCAGAGACTTTATTTTAAAATAATTTGTACAGAAGAGTAATTTTTGCCTTATTTATTTTTCTTTTAAAAATTATATTCTTTTTTTATACAGGTTGTGGCCTTGAAAACTGGTCAATACGTAAGTTACTTATAGGTATCAGTGTGTGCTTGAATCTGCTGTTAGTGAGCACAGCGGTTTAAGTCATCAATTTCTTTACTCTGTACAAAGTAGCCCAAGACCAGGCTGGATGGGGCTTTGAGCAACCTGATCTAGTAGAAGGTATCCTTCCCTGTGGCAGGGAGGTTAGAACTAGGTGATCTTTAAGTACTTTTCCAACTCAAACCATTCTATTATTCTACTTTTCTATGCTATTTATACACTGATTGCTACATTTATTAGGAGTTCTAGAATATATCCTGAAGATAGACATTTGTCCCCCAAATTTCTATAGAAAGATCTTTTTGCTTCCACAAGGTTTCCATTACCACATCATTTTCTTACTCCTCTATGCCAACTTTTCTGCTATAAGATATATAAACAGACAGTTCCCATTGTGTTCTGTACTGCAATGATAATAGCTAATAACAACCTCCACTGGAAGTTACTTGTAACTTTCAGTATATTGAGCTGAAATTTTTATGTCAGATGCTTGCTATAGGCTAAGAATCAGTCATATCACTGAAACGATTTAAAACCTTACAAATATTTCTGTTTGAAAGCAGGAGACAATAGATTTTATTTGTCCATATTAAAACGTATTTATCCATATCTTACACTGACAAAGTCTTGTAGTTTCATTCTTCAGAACAAACAAAATTTGAAATATATTCAAAGATGTTCTTAGTTGAAAACTGGGAGAAGTTGTCAACTAAATTCTCAATGTCTTCACTTTGAGGCTGGGCTTTTATTTATTTCTGAGACTTTTACATGTTCCACCAATGACATTGCCAAAACTACACATCAGAAAGTTAATGTTGGGTACCAGCCCCCACAGAGGGTCGTGCTGGCATTCAGAGGGACCTTGACCACCTAGAGAAACACACTGGCTCAACAAGCAGAAATGTCAAATTCTGCCCCTGTGGAGGAATAACACCAGCAATACGTGCTGGAGGCCAACCCCTTGGAAAGCAGCCTTGCAGAAGCAGATCTGGAGATCCTGGTGGACACAAAGTTGAACATGAGACAACAGTATTCCCTTGTGGCAAAAATGGTTGGCAACATGCTGGGCAACATTAGAAGGAGCATTGTCAATAGGTCAAGGGAAGTGATGCTTTCCCTCTACTTGGGACTGGTGGGATACATACAGGGTATTGTGTTAAGTTCTGGGCTTCCCAGTACAAGACACTGACTTACTGAAGAAAGCCCAGCAAAAGGCCTTGAAACTAATCAAGGGACTGAAGTATCATCCATAAGAGGAGATGCTGAGAGTGTTCAGCCTGGAGAAAAGAAATCTCAAGTGTGATGTCACCAGTGTACAAACACCTGGTATAAGGGAATGGATTAAATAGAGACAGAGTCTTTTCAGTGGTGCCCACTAGCAGGAAAAGATGCAATGGACATAAAATAAAACACAGAAAAATTCAATTTGAACACAGGAAACAGTTTTTTAAGTGTGAGGGTGGGAACAAGTTGCCCAGATAGGTTTTGAAGTCTCCATCTGTGCAGGTGTTTAACATCTCACTGGACATGTTCTAGAGTAACCTGCAGTAGCTGACTCTCCTTTGAGAAGGGGAGTTGGATTAGATGACAGTTGAACTGGTTGGATTATGTTCCCTTCCAAGCTCAGCCGTTCCTTATTTCTGTGCTTACAATATTCACACTATTGAGGGATACAATAACTAAGGCATCAAAATATATTTTAAATATGGCAGATCTAAAAATAAATGAAAAAAATTTAATATTTGGGGAATTTAACAGGAAAAAAATGCAATAATGAAATAAAAATCCACATCTATTTACTTACAAAATGGTTAAATTTCATCTTTTTCCGTCTTTTGCATGCCTGGCTTTTCAAACTGAATGTCTTTTTAACATTGCGAAGCCATGATACCTTTGTTTTGATTGATAATGTCTTTTTTCAAGCCAATGAATAAGACGTTTTGTAGAGTGTTATTCCTCACCAAGAAAATTAAACTTTTGCAAATAAATATTAATGACTGTTTGTTCTAGATGTTGTTTGTTTCATTTCATTTTCATAATGAAGAATAATATTGTAGGGTTGGGAGATTTTTAAGGTAACCTTACAATGTAGTTTATAAACCTATCACACCAAAATAATTGTCTCTGTCAAATATAATGTTAATTTCTTAAAAGAAATAAGGGGATAAATTTTTGGAATCAGCTTGTGTGCTTTAAGTATGTTATCCATAGAAAAATAGTTAAATGTGAAATAAAATATATTTTTTCTCCTTAGACTGGAAAACTACATAAAATTATTAAGGTGGGGTTTTTTTTATTTCTGAATTTTACAGGAAAAATAAAAACATGGATACAAATGGTTTTCATTGAGATGGTTGTTACAAATATCTTCTGGGATATTCAAACACTTCAGGTTTTCTTTCAAGATATTTTCATGCAGTTAAAAGACATTTATTTATCAGTGATCTTCTACTAGATACCCAAAGTATCAAACCATATGCTGACACATCATATTTCAATCAAACTAATATACATCTGTCTCACCAAGGTCTATTTAGATACTCTATCTATAAAATGGAGCTGTGTTTCATATTTCACACAACAGCTCAGTATTGACACTTGGCAGCTACTCTTACTGCTGAGTTTGCCCTTCGCTTATAGCTGATAAAAAGCAAACACAAAATCAAAAGAAAGTCAGATTGTGAATTTTAATGTGACATAAAGGAGTTCATTTGTGGCTTACATTCACAAAAGTTAGGAAGAACCACCGTGCCCAAACAGCCCAAGGCTGACATGCAGCTAACACTTTGTTGTGTCCTCAACGATCGTACTTTAGTAGAGCATAATCAGATGAATTCAGAGTTCCAGTGAAATCAAAGGAAATATTTCATGGCCACTACTTTCAGTGGCTTGAAGACCAAAGCCCATGTTCATACAGTAAATTACTCAATGTTTTCTGTGAAGTTACTAATACAAACTCATGTCGGTGAAATTTTTGGCAGCCTGATCCATGTAACCAAGAATTTCAAAGAATAAGTGGAAAGAATTTAATATTTAGACATCACATCGGTTTAACTTTATATATTTATTTATTTATTTTTTGTCTGTCAAGGGCAAGGAAAAAAATCTTTCTATTGTTCTAGTGAAAGTCAAGTATTGCAAAGTGCTCTGCCACAACTCATAAGGCTCAAAGTCGCTGAAGCAATAACGTAGTCTAGCTTTAAATAATTGTATGTATTGTAAGTGTTTACTGATCAATTTACTTTTTATCCTAGTTCCCCATTGGCATCTAGTTCCTGGTACTTATAGTATTTAAGGTGAATTTCACTTCAGCAAAAATAATTCTAAGTACCGGTGGTGGCTGACAGTAGGAACCATATTGTTCAAGATAGACGGTTTAGTGTTTCTGCAAGACAGAATGGACTAAAAATAAACACAAATCTGTGCAGGACAAATGTTATGCAACTGAAAGGAAGATACTTAGATCACCAAGTATTCTGAGCTATGCTGCTGCCCTGTGAAATCACCTCTATGAACACCCTTTCTTACTTCTTCAAAAGTATTTATTCATAAATCATATATTGCCAGATTTGCATAATATTTCATTTTGTAAAAATCTTTGACAGACTTTGCAATTGTGATAAATAACAATCAAGAGATGTGGTTAAAATATCCACCTACAATTTGCAGTGTTAATTGGACAGTATACTACTTGCATGCTAATACAAATATGATTACTACAAACATAAATCAATTATTTACATAGCTTTTTTCTGGGTTTAAAATCTGGTTTTCCCCATTCTTTCTTGCCTTACTGGGTAATTCTAATTCAGTCTAACTAGAGTGAAGCATGGCTTTTTAACACTTTGTGAACTGGCAACAAAGGAATTCTTATCTAAGGTGGTGAAGTTTACAAAATTACACTTATGAAAGATATCCTTATAAAGGATTTTAAAAACACCTTTTCTGTAAGAAAAGCTTTTATAAATGCATTTTCATAACATGAAATTACTTTATATATCAATTACTAAGATTAATATATGTAGCATTTCATTATTAAAATTATTGTAACAGTGATACTGCTTTTTCATCATTATATTAAGTGATTATAACAAAGCGGGTATGTTATTTATGAAGAGAAATTCAGCATAGAGTCAGCATGATTTTGATAGCTGAGTAACCCTTGGGCTACTTATTTGTCAACAAGTATTCATTCTTTGCAATGTGAGTGGATTACAAGTCTTAGCCATAACATTAAAATACATATTTATTTTTGCTTTATGTACTTTAGCAGTTTTGTTTCCAATTTATTAATTTGCACATTCATCCAATCTACCTCTGTCTTTTTTTGTTGTTATTTTTTTGTTAGAATGTGGTACTATGTTTCTGTGAACCAAAGTGTTAAATATTGCATGAATATATTTTTATGCATGTGCAGGTGTGTATATATTGTATACACACCTACATGTATATGTGTGTGTGTATACATAAAAATGAGACATTTTTCACAGCTGTACTTGTGAAAACATATACAAGTTTATTCAAGACAAAAAATTTGAAAATTCTTTCTTCTGTTTATATGCTTTGAGACTCAATTATTGTAACAATTGCAAAATAAGTGCTGAAGAAGCGTAATTGACTGCTGAGATAGCTTGTTCCCTTTTTCATTATTCTTAATAAACACAAATGGCATCTAAATTGTGTTTGGCCGATTATGTTCCCCAAGAGAAGCTCTATAAAACACAGTTTATATAACACAAAATGTATCTGCATACTTCATTAAATGACCATAGTACAGTTAGCAAGATATAATAACAAAAGCAATAATTTGATTGCACTCCTTGAAAGCAAGTAAGTGTACCCAATTTTTGAAAATATCCATAAAGGATGAAGCTTACACTAGCATATTTCCTTTAAATTATTTGATTAAATCTTTGTGAAAAAAAAAATGCTGCAGTGAATTGATAAAGATTTCTCCCAGTCTTCTGTTTTACTCTTTAGATCTGAGCATATCTGTCTATGAGCGTACAGGGTTCTTCATCTCAGTACCTGAGGAAGCTCGGGGCAAAATTTACTGAAGACCTTACTGCATTGGTTACTAAGGTATTTTGCATCTCCTTTGATCATTGAAGCAAACAGGGTTTTGACACTTAGAAACCTCTGACAGTTTTTGTCTTGGTTCCTTGGACTTTCAGTATACCTAAGACACTGGGCAGAACTTTACTGAGGACATATACCTAAAGTCTTCTCTATAGTAGGAGAACCTCAAATTATCTAACAATATAAAAAAGTAAACTTGAACAACAAACAAAACACTCAACTTTCATCTGTATGAAATTCTTTGTTAATTTAAAGCTCCTATATTTTTTTCCCTTAAGAACAGACCAAACACAAATAAATGGAAGTTCAAAACAGAGAAAGCTTAAGACCTGGACATAAAGAACAAAATCAGTTATCTTGACTACTGATGATCCCATTGCAAAGAATCTCAGTCAACTGATCTGTCACATCTACAGTAAGCAAAATAGCATAAATCCTGCATACAGGACTCATGGGCTACACAATTTGTATTGCAAAAGTATGTAAAATTCTTCAAAGTAGAGTCTGGAATTAAGACGATTTCTTTCTGAAGTGAAGATGGGAGAAAACATCTTGAGCTGAATGAAATAGTCTCAAAGACTACAAGAATAAATTAAGTCAGTCCTGACCATTTGCTTTGAAGTGCTTTCAATGCCAAGCAGAAGTAATGAATGGAAAAGACTATTGCTGGTACAACGTCAACTATGCAAAATAAGGTTTTTTGGGATTCATATTACAAGACACAGGTCAACAACCTGCTTAGTTCTAAAGCAGCAAGCCTTGTTAGAGTATGCACTAAGCTTGTCAGAAGGTGGTTGATTATGTGTTCCTCATGAATATCTGAGAGTTGATAAATACTGCTAAAGCAAAAACTTAGAGGAGGGGATAGAATTTCTCTAATGCAAAGATAACACAGTTTGAGCCACAGGCTACCAGGGATGTAGCTCCAATTTGTAGTAGTTGATCATTCTTATGCTGTACCAGAGTATCAATAGTATAACAAGAAATTGAGAGGATATTATTATCTTGTGTCTTTTGACTGTTCATCTCCTGAGATACTTGTTATAAGTAAGAATGGTACAATGGGAAATTCTGGTAGTTGCCACATTGTTTCAAAATAACTGATTAACAGAAAAGAAAGGGGAATTACAAGCAGTATTTTAGAGGAAGGCTTCAAGACATGTTTGTTTGTCTCAGGAATATGAATGGTTATTCCAAATAGATCAAATAGATTTTTATGTGTATTGTAGCTACCAGGCTGGAAATAGAGATATGAAGCATGGCAGATGATTGGGATGGACAACTAACAGCTTTAATCCAGATAGTTCATTATGTCAGAAGAAAAGTGGGAGATAACCAGTGGATAGACACTGGAGTGGATGTTTACTATGGGTTATGAACCCACAAATGTGAAATTGACACACCTGGTATATTTCTACCATTCATTATGTTGCTGTTTTCAAGGCTAATTCAATTTTACTTAGTCTGCCTGAAACAAGTAGGGATTAATTCTTGTCTATAAAAAATACAGCTGCATAATGAATAACATATACTTGTGGATTTCATAATAGTAAAACTTTGTGCTGTGTAAACAATTAATGTAGAATTATGAACTCATTCAAACTAAGGATAAGCTTTCTTTCTATCTTTATTTTCAGACAGCTATATTGTGTATAGTCTTGAAACATTGCCTTAAAAGGTGCTGAAAAAATTCTCCATTCCACAACAGTTTTTCCTGAATTATGTCTTAAATTCATTATTTGGTTCTGGAAATAATTATTTTCATTTTTTTAAAAAAAGCAACAAATGTTTATGAGTATTAGAGTTTTAAAATATATTTCTTCTATTTCCTTTCTTCTTTCTTTATTTCATGAGGGTTAGAACATTTCAGAAGAGACCAGTTGTTCTTTAGATGAAAACTCAGAAGTGGTATATCATTGATATATACACATACCTTTCTGCTTAGTCAAGCTATGCTCAGAGAAATTTCTCCACTTAGAAGTGTGCAAACATTGTGTATCAGTGTTTGCCACAAACTGTATTATTTCATCTAATACAAATTTCTCTTGATACAACTTCTTTTGAAACTACTCTTTCAGTTGTATATTTTCTAGAAAACATACCAGTTATTTTTAGAAATTGTCGTGATTAAAACAATCAATGGAAACTTAGGAAGTCATGGCAGTGGTCAATAGACACATATGGCTTATTATATCTTTCTTCTAGTCTAACTCTGTAGAAGAACAAATTCTAAGTTTTTGTTTTTAGCAAAAGTAAAATAAGAAATAAAGTTGTTTATCTGCTTTCTGCGTCAGCATGCACTAGAAGAAAATTAATTGATAATATTAATTTTGTTAAACTGAATGGATGGAAGTCCTTCAATCTTTCTGCATGAATGAATATTTTAGATTATTCTGGTGACTTTTTACAATATTCAGTACATTATTGTTCTCCAGGAAAAAATGGAGCTGGAACTCATGCATGACATTTGATTATTAGTCACACAAATGGCATATCTAGAGGTACTGTAATACCTTTTGTCCTAATAGAGAAATTAGCAAACTGATCCAGAGGACAATCTGCCCTTGCAGAAACAGGGTTTGCAATTTACTTGTAACTGGAAAACTCAGTTTGGTTGCACAAATTAGCAGCCAAAGACTTGCAGACTATAATGAAATGATCTAGATTAATTGACTTTGACAAGAGAAATTCCTTCAAAGTAACAGTTCTGAGACCAGACAGTTAATGTGTACACTTTGTGTCCCATTCTGATAATGGTTTGCTTTTGCTTTTGCCTCAGTCTCTTCTTCCTGATTTGCTTGGGGTTTTTTTCTGTTCTTGCACCACACAACCCTTAAGCAGGATGTGGGAGCATATTCTATATTTAGGAAACAAACAAACAAAAAGCCTATCAGTTAATTTTCTTTGTAGATTAAAAGAAATAGCAATAATTACCAAAACCATGGAGGACTCACTAAACAATCTAACTTTGGTGGTGGAAGTCTTTCTGGGAGGGTGAATCATCATTTCAAGGGCTGATTGATGTTCAGTAGAATGTGTATGTAAAAAGGGTAGCAGAAAGAATTACAGAGAAGCAGATAAAAAGCTGCAGTAAATCAAAAGTTGCCAAGGAAACAATGATATTGCACCCTTAGAAGAAAATCGAGAGATAAAACTTCTTGGAATAAATTCTTCACAGGAAAAAAATGAAAACATAAACATAGTAAGGAAGTTTTGTGTTGTGTGATCCTACTACATTCAGAGAAAGATTTACATACCAGGTAAATGTATACAGCAACTTCAAAGAACTCCTTGCATCAGCTGTTTCTCTTAGCAGTAACTGTGCTAAATAATCACTTTACCAACCATAGTAATTGTATTACTGACAAAATCACAAAACCATTTAGGTTGGCAAGACCTCTGAAAGAGAGGAGATTCTTCTTCAAAGTCAGGTCAGGTTGCTCAATTTTAACTCAGCTCCAGCTGAAATTTTAAGATTTTTGATCTTGTTCAACAAGATCAACAACAAATTGTTCAGAGAGTTGCACTTCTCTGAGCAACTTATTTCAGTATTTAACCACTCAGAATTTTATGCAAATGGCACATATGGCTGTACTAGTACGGAGAACTTAGATGCAGGACTTTCTGAGGATCATTCAGCAGTCGCAAAGATGTACCACAGATCATAAAGAGTTAATAATTTTCCCCAATCTTCATATGACATTCCACATACTTTACAAGTTATATGTTTTGTTCAAACCGGCACAACTTTTTCAGCCAGGTCTCTAATTCTTCAAAAAGCTGTAGGGTTTTTATTTCTTTTAAAACTTAATCTCTTGTTATGTTGCTGAGATCCATTTGACTTAGATTTTTAGGACAATTGTTTCAATAATAAGGGCTCTGGAAAAAAGCATGTATCTCCATGTGTGGTAGGTTTTATGCCCAGAGATGATAACACTTAGTATTAACTTTCCAGTTCTCATCAGAACAAGTAAGAAAAAAGAAGGCATGATCGACACACGAAATGATGACAGACTGCCTCTATTGCTATTGCAAATAAACAAGGTTAGCAGATAACAGCCTTTTTTTTTCTGCAACCCATTCAATACAAAGTGTAAGAAAGCCTAGTGGGGCATTTAGGCATTTCAAAGAAATGTTTAACTCAGAGAAACAATGAGAAATGTACGACTTACTGAAAGGCATTCAGACAGCAAGACATCAGGTATGATCACAGTTTAAAAGCAAAGTATAAATCACAATGGCCAAATGTGTTTTAGCAGGGCTTTTTAATCTTCTTTTTTCCTGGTTTTGGTATTTGAATGTTCTTAAATTATTACTGAGGATGTGTTCGGTCTTAAAAATTTTTTAATCTCAGTGCTTCAGTTCTGTGAACATCCCTGTTGCACAGTGCTGACAGCCAGAGAGGAGGAAACATCTTTTACAGTCCTTGAGAAACATTTTACAGCCTGCAATAGTAATGGAAAATTTATTGTATTGTTTTACATTGTCTAAGGGTCATATTTGACAAATTAAAGACAGAGTCAAAGTCAGTGTAACTTTAAAGAAAAGAAGTTCCAGTCTGGTACAATACCTTCTTTCTAAGAAGTGATATTTGATATCATTTTCATATGTAATGGTGTATCATTTTGTCCTCTAATAATTAATATGCAGAAACACAGAGTATTCAAATCTCCACAGTTCTCCCAACACTGATCAAAGAATGACACAGATATTTTGCCCAGTATTCTGTTGCAGTATCCTGCAACAGATTATTTCAATATTGAATTTCCAGAGGAAAATATGTGGTTTTCATGGTTTGGAGTAAGAACAGTCTCAGGCACAGACTATTCCTTTTCAGTATATGTTACAGGTGCTGGGCAAATACAGGAGGTCTATAGACTCAGCTATAATTTTCCTATCTACTCATACCAAACGGAAAGAAAATACCTGAATGGAATTTTACTTAGTTAAAGCAAAACCAGAAAGGTTGGGTTGAAAACAGTGATGCTGAGCAATGGGAATTGTGGAGACCATTACCTCTTGTGTATGACATCTTTCCAGTTCTGTTTTGTGAATGTAATGAGACCCTTTTGTCTTATGACTGAAGAGCCATGTGAGGAGAGAATGGGAAAATTACATGACAAAATTAAGCTGCAGCTTTAAGAGTGAAGCCAAGTGTGAATTCTTACAAGTCAGTGTTTTTCCATCAGATGATCTCTTCATCCTAAGCAAACAGAAATTACTGGTCAGATGTATATCCCGTTAATCACATATATGCCTGATATATGGAGTGATGGTGCTAATACAGCCAGAGCACAGTCTTGAGAATATGAGTCAGAGGCCTGGCTGCAGTGGTGCCTGAGGCAGAGACAGTTGTCTGCATCTCACTCTCACTGACTGAGATTTGACAGATACACACACTGCACCAGGAACTGCTAGTGGCTGGGGAATGAAGGGACCTGGAGTCTGGCTTTCTGCAGATGAGCCATTCCTCCGCAGAGAACTCAAGTGTTTCAGACTTGGCTGTGTCTTGCCTCAGCAGTAGTCTTGCTGTCAGAGGTGTTTCATGCTGATCACAAGGCTGTTTGCAGATTAGGGAAAAGGATATAGCAAAATAGCTTTATCCCTTGCAACCATGGAGAATGGATAGTCAATACATATCCATCAACACTTCTTGTTATGTTGACATCTCCAAAGACCAGCTCCATCTCTCTGTTTTCTTTTTTTCTTTCACACAAGTTTGGCTAGTTTGATTCACTGGTTTCTTGGTATGCATTGTATGAAGCGTGGAGATCATACAGTGGATTGTGAAAGCTTTGCCCACCAGAATGGAAGATCAAGCCAGACAGAAGTGTTTGTGGATTAACTGAATACAAGTAATATTAACTGCTGATTGCAATTTCTTCCTCAGGCACCATGCTGATGATATTACAGGTATAGTCAGTTCCTGAGACCCATGAAAATTATGTTCTTCTGGAAAAGTAGCAAAAAAGAAACTGAAGATATGTCCAGTAGTAAAGATATTCAGATAGAGATATTAAGTACCCATAAATGAGTTTGATAATGTTGATAAATAGACTTTCCCATTTCTGCCTAGATTTTTCAAACTGCTGCTAGTAGAAAAACAGGGAAAAAAATCACAAGATTTTTTTTTAAAAAGCACATGAAATTACAGCAATATATCAAAAATATATATTTATAAGTAAAATAAGCGAATGCATGAATATTAATTATGATTTGTTCTTTTTAGTTTGTGAGGACAAATATATATTTAAGAGGGAATTAATATTTCTGTAACAAGCTTATTTCATAACTTCTTGAGGTTTCCTTTTTCATTCATAATTAAAGATCTCATCTGCATTAAATTTAGCTTCATTCCATTATTCAAAACTTCATTTATTCCTGTTACCACAAAAATAAAGCTGTGGAGGTAACTGGGGGTCAGCTATAAGAAAATGTAGAGATTTTGGGTTTTTTTATTTCATGAGAGCATGGAAAGTGTCTGGAAATATATATATCTTCTTGTTTACAACTATACTGAATTAATCACAAATTTCCTTCCCTTAAACATGAACTTAAACCTTTGATTTAATAAATATTTCAGCAGTTCAAGACTTGGTAATGCAAGGAGTCTTTACAGTATATGTAAATAACTCACCTCTAGATAACTTAGTCTTTTTTAAGGTACCAGCTTCATCTCAAAAGTAACTTTTGTCTCATTTTTCCCCTACTCTTCATTCATGTCTGCATTAATATGCTCTCCAGTTTCTTACCATTTATGAAAGTAGCTAAACAGTTAATTCAATTTTAAATAATTTTAAACTATAGATGTATCTAAGATGCTTCTGGGAGGTATAAACTGGTGTATCATTAAAGTCTAAGGCCAGTTTACATGAACTGAGAGTCTACAAACTTGCTAAGGGTGCACTCTGTTCCATCACCTTTATCTGTTCTGTCATTAATGGAGAACCTAAATAGTATTGATCTGCATATCGACCCCTGCGGTACACCACCAATGACTGGTCTCCAGCTGGACTTTGTGTCACTGATCACAACCCTCTGAGCCCAGCAGTTCAGTCAGTTTTTAGTCTATCCCTGTGCCCATTTGTCTAGTTCATACAACATCAGTTTATCTGAAGATATTATTAGGATCAGTGCAAAACGGTTCACTAGAGTAAAGACGAAAAATTTACTCCTCATCTCTTTCACCCATTGAGATAGTTATTTCACTGTAGAAGGCTATCAGGGTGGACAGGCATGATATTCTTTTCACAAATCAGTGATGACCACTCTTAATTACTTTCTTAATCTTTAAACATTTAGAAATGCTTTCCAGGATTTGCTATCTTCCCAGGGAGAGAGCTGAGGCTTACCAACATTGTAGTCCCCTATCTCTTCCTTTTTGTCCTTTGAGATAAGGGTGACATTCTCCTTCCTTCATTTCTCATGGGCATCCTCCATTTGCCATGACCATTCAAAGATAATCAAGAGTGGTCTTGTAACGAGATCAACCAGCTACCTCAGTACTTAAGGGCACACTCAATCAGGTCCTATCCCCGAACCCATGGAGATTGTAGCAAAGTGGGTGTTGGTCTCTCTTCCCAAGTAACAAGTGAGAGCAAACTGCCTCAATTTGGGACAGGGGAGGTTTAGTTTGGATATTAGGAGAAAAATCTTCATTGAAAGAATTATCAAGCATTGGAATAGGCTGCCCAGAGAAGTGGTTGAGTCGGTATCCCTGGAGGTATTTAAAAGACATGTAGATGTGGCACTTAGCGACATGATTTAGAGGTGGACTTGGCAATATTAAGTTTATGGTTGGACTCAATGCTCTTGAAAGTCTTTTCCAACCTAAGAAATTCTTTGTCTTGTGCATGGTCAGTTTGTTAAAGTGCTCCTTATCTTAGTCCTCTTGAACTAAGGGTAATTCTTCCTTTTCCTGAATGAATTGGTGGACTAGTCATATCTCATGCTGAGAAAGTTTTCTTTAAGACAAAGTATTATTATGCATTCTTACACTGGAAATAAAACATTTTAAATTGTAGTCTATAAATGCTCATCTCTTTTATTTAAGACTTAATATCACCGGATATGATACTAGTCAGGTCTTGCTTCTTCATACTCCATAATTCATCTAGTTCACCAAATCTTTTCCTTATCAGAAGATTCTCCTTTTGAGAAACTCTGATGATCAAGAATTGCTTTATTTCAAGACATTTTTCATCTCATCAGTCCCTTGCTTTCTTTTCCCTATTTTTATACGAAAATAAGTCAAAATATTCATACGATAACCATGACAAAAGGCAAGATCACATTCCAGAACTCAGAGAAGTTCACATACATATTTTTTTGCCATGTCAGAGCCCAAATAAATAAACAAGGAAATGAGACTGAGCACAGATTTGATTTATAACCACTTGGGATATTTAGAATGTAACAGGTTTTGTTCTTATACTTGATGTTGCATCATTTATCATTACTGCTATTATTAAGTTCTATATAAAACCATACATAAATTGCATGACTTTCAGCCATTAAAATGAAATAGTATCTATTAAATAATTGTTAAAGGCTAGTTAAGCCTTTCAAAAATCTATCTGTATTCTAAGGTCAATGTATCTGTCCCAGATTAGCTGCAGAACTGAATCACCTGGTGTGAAATAGTCATGCAGACAGTTAGACAAGTTAAACTCAGTAGTTAGGCAGCCACCACCACCTAACTTCTACAAACATAGGAGTAGAGGGTGAACATGGTATATAAACTTCTCTTAAGAACACCAAACTTTTTTCTCTATATAGAACATGGCTGCTGTTTCACCTTATCCAGTATTTCGAGGTAAAAATGTATCTGTGGTATATCAGCAATTTATTTATTTTTTTCTTTTTCCAAAGATGCAAACCCCATGAAACATTTGTAAACATAATAAATTCATAAGCAATGGACTAAACCCAAAATTTTTTTGTTTTGTAGGAAAAAAGTTTATCTCTATATTAAGGGATAATAGTCTTCAGAAAACTTTATTTAAAAGGGTTTTCCCATTATTTTCCTTCCTATCTACCTTTTCACTAGTGCATAAACCTTGCGGTTTTCATATGGGTTGCAGATAGCAGGAACTTTAATATTCCCACTTCCCTGAAATTAAGATAAATTAAGATTGGCTTTTTCAGAATTTAACTTACCATGGAGGTAAAAATAACGGCCTAGTCGGAAACATTGCTATCAATTTTTAAATGCTTGCTCTGCTGGAATAATGTGAAGTAGTGGGTCTTTTCTTTTTTTTTTTTTTTTTTTCCAAAGATGATTTGCAGAGGAAATGCTGAAGCAAAGAAAAGTTGTATGAATGTTTAAAGCAGACCTAGCCTCTACTGCCACTGGGAAAAATAATCCAAAATATATATATATTTAAAGAAGGTCTGTGTAGTGGCATACATGACAAAATGCAACATGAAAAATCATCTGTATTCATCAAGTTCTCAAAAATCTTCGACACTGTTCAAAAGAAAGCTGTATTGCTTGCTTGAAAGAAAATGAAAGGTTATTCACTCTCAAGCTCTTATCATGACTCCAACCCTGAACTGCTATGTGGCCTTTGATAAATAATTTAGTTTCTGCGTTTGACAACAAAAACTGTTTTGGGGTTCCAGTATGCAAAATATTTTAAAGACATTACTACAATGCTTTGTTTTTTCTTTCAAGTACTAATTTTTGTCTGTCCTGTAACAGTTTTCCAGTTCCCAGTGAGAAGTTTTCACTATATCATGGCACCCAAATTTTCCTGCATAGTTTTCTCCTGATGTAGGCCCATTCTCCTGATGTAGGCCCATTCTTAGTTTTCAAAGGATTGTAGACATGGAACGTCTGTCTGTAATGTCCAGAAGTTCACTTCCTAACTGCTTCTGTTTCCTCTTCTGAATATAAGCTTTACCTTTTGAATAGGGTGACTGATACACTGAAGAAAGTAAACTGATCCTTTTTTTTGGGGTGGAGAACTGAAATGTCTGGTAAACATAAAGTATCCTAGCATTAGAAGATTGCTACTTTTATAAAGATCTCTTTCTATGCTTCCAGGGTACAGATTGTACGTCAAATTAGCAGATGGCTTTCTATATATGATGACACAGATGGAGATCTAGATTGTAGGATTTCAGTATATCTGACCTTAAACATCACTCATTTCATAAAAAGGGAAACTTTCAGAGAAAGAAGAACTTGGCTGTCCATGAAAAAATATGATAGGCTTTCTTCCAGTGTCTCTCTACATTGGCTTTGAGATGCAAATGATGGCAGCAGGGAGTGATCCAGGTCTGGAAATATGTAAAGCATTTTCTGTTTACAATGAATTCATGAGGGCAGGAACAACTGAGATTTCATGGTTTACCCCTACTCTTTGTTTTAAACAAGTGTGTTCCTTGAGGATCTGAAAAACATACCTCGTGTGTAGTCTAAAATCTCATCAACCTGGCAGTTGGCTTATGGAAGGTGAACACACATGTGTGTTTTAGTAGACTATCATTTTATGGTAAGCATTTGTCATTTTTATATATATTCATAAAATACATATTTATTCACATAGGTCTTGAATGGTAAGGACATTAAAGTTTTCTTTTTCTTTCATTATTCCAAACCTATAGGTTTCTTCAGTGATTAAAATAGTTGTTTATTAATGAAGTTAAAAATTGTTGAAGTCTCTCATGTTTGCTGAAACATTCTGCATTCATACCTGCAATCACAGTAAATAGTCACTCTCTATGCAATTGCAGTTTGGAATTTCACAGACATGACTGGACAAGGCAGGCAAATTTACTTTTTAATGATGCTATGGAGATGCTTGACTATCAGTTCTTATGGTTTTATTCTTGAAAACTTCCCTGCCACATCTGTGCTTATCTTTCATTACAGTTAACTTGGAACAAGCACTATGTGATGGAACTCTGCCTATGTAGAATTCATAATGTATAGAGTTTTCCAAACTGCTCACAAATTCTGTGAGACGAAGAAGGTATGATTTACAGTGAAGCTATTGATAGTAGGCATTTTATAGATGGGAAGCACTCTAGCTTGGTAGGAGATTGGCTTGACAAATAAATTTGTGAATTTTTCACTAGATGAGACTTTATTAGGAAAGAGATTCATGGGATTTTTTTAAAATTTTATTTTTCTAAATGTCTTTGTGTTTTTCCTTTCTTTTCTTTTAGATGTTTTGGAAGACAAAAAATACAGTATGAACAGGAAATTTACAGTATTTCAGTTAAATCTTCTGAGGGAGGTGACTGAAAGCAAGGGTTCAAGTTAAAAAAAACAAACAACTGGTTAACTGTTAAATAATTTCACCTGAAAGGCATTAGTGCTAAAGAATACACTAAATTAGTTTTATCATGAAAAGAGTAAGATGATTACAGCATTAACTTTTCTTCTATAAATAACAATTTACAAGAAATTGGTTTTTTTAATTTCTTTTTAAAATAGAATTTAACTGCAGTTTTTCAGCTGACTTTGATCCTATTTCTGAAACAGAATTGCTTCCAAGCTCACCTTTAAAAGTAAATTAATGCTTCTAGCTCTGCATGTTTAGCTGAATCAGCACAAATATTGCTGAGCTGATGACGATTTCTATACCTAGAGGAGCTGAAATCCAACACATAATGAAGTCTTCCCTAATCTTTTGTCAAGTGAAGGAATAGTTAAAACTTTTCCGAAGTTGTTGACATAGGAAATTAATAGAGGATATATCGCTTATCCTAGCTCTATGTTTGTGCCAGTACAGTTTAAAATGATCCTTAATACCTTCCATTTCCCAGTGTTTATAATCTAGCTCAAGACAATTGTGTAGAGATGAAAAATCACCATGGAAGTTGCCAACTGAGCACCAGTCTCCCTGTGACATTTATAAAGGAAATAAATGCTATTTTTTTTTTTTGAATGATTAAGGTGAAGAAGAAAAAAAATGCTTCCTGCATTTATCTTGTCAGAATTTTTCCCTAAGAAGCATATTTATATATCAGTAATTTGGAATAAGAATGCTATTTCTGCAACTCAGAGGGTTTAATAAGCTGAGCTGAATTTACTGGACTTGTAGAAGTATCTTCCTTCCTTTTTTCACATATTGCTGCCAGTAAAAACCAGTGGCAGTAATCTTTGTGTTTATAGTAAAATCCTAAACTTGTGTATATCCTGAAAATGTGTCAAGCAAATATGTAAGCATCATCCTGAGAATGGTCTCAGTAGCCACATCTCAGTGCTTAGATCTAGAGACAGTCATTTTAGCAGAGTGAGCATCAAACCCATCAAAGAGATCAGGATATCCCCGAAGTGATGCTCTTCAAAAGTTTGGTTGATCCATTTCATGTTCAAATGGGATTGTGAGTGTGGAAAACTTGATCTAATGTGCATTGCAAACCAATGTTAAAAGTTATCTTCTCCCTACTTGACCCACAGTATAAGCTATAAATACTGCAGTTGATAATTGTTTGCATCTCAGTGGAAAAAAATGCACATACATAGAAGATTTGGTTAAGACTTTAATTTCTGCTTTTATGCACAATTCAGTGAGAACCTAGATTTCCTAGTAGTTTCATTCACCCTTTTTTTTCTTATTTGTCACTGAATTAATCTTTACTCAATTATATCCCAGTTAGTATGGTATCATCATTGCTGATCATAGACCATAAGTTTTTTTGTAACTCAACAATGCAAGGTTTGAGAGCTTGACAAAACTTTTTCTGGACTTGCCTTTACTAATCCTGAGCTTATTACACCTTGTTTTAGCTAAGGGAACAAACTGTCCAATAATTAGGTGACTTATTTCTAGATTTAGTTATGCGAAATAGTCTGATTTTGCTTTATAAAAATTGCATCACATATCACAGAATAGTTTGGGCAGGAAAGCACCTTAAGATCACCTGGTTCCAAACCCCTGGCCATGGTAGCCTAGGTTCAGCAGCAACAGTCATTTTTCTCCTTCTTAGTAGCTGGTGCAGTGCTGTGGTTTTGACTCTCAACATGGGAACAACACTGATAACACCGATGTTTTTAGTTGTTGCTCAGTCATGCTTACTCCAAACAAGGACTTTCTGAGTCTCATGCTCTGCCAGGGAGGAGAGGAAGCCGGGAGGAAGCAGAGACAGGACACCTGACCCAAACTAACCAAAGAGCTATTCCATACCACAGCATGTCATGTCCACTATATAAATTGGGGGCAGTTACCTGGAAGGGTTAGATCACTGCTTGGGTTAGGCTGAGTATCGGTCAGTGGTTTGTGAGCAGTTGTATTCTCTTCCCTTATTATTTCCCTTATCATTATTATTACTGGTGGCAGCAGTAGTGGTTTGTGTTATACCTTAGTTACTAAACTGTTCTTGTCTGAACCTGTGGGAGTTACATTCTTTTGATTCTCCTTCCCATCCCTCTGGAAGTGGGTGGAGGATGAGAGGAGAGTGAGTGAGTGGCTGCATGCTTCTGAGTTACCGGCTGGACTTAAACCACAACAAGTCTAAAATTCAAAATGGAGCTAATCTCTGATGTTTGCAGGAAGACTTGATTTATTTTTTTTTTTACCTATGAATAATAGTAAGCATCATAAAAATTGCTGGTTTTATGTTGAAACAGAAATGATGGATAAATATCAGATGCTTGATCAAAAAAAATAAAAGGTTTTATTTCATTTTTAATGAATATTTATTTGTCTAAATCTTTTGTCCTCAGGTAATATCTGACAACATTTTATTTTCCAATACATTAACAGTAAGCAAACTTATTTGAGGTATGGGCAGAAAGTGAAAGGTTATCAAAAGCAAGATGTCAGTTTATGAAGACAGGTTGTAAAAGATAGCTTCATAAAGCAGGGAGAAAAGTCATGATGAAACATGGTAACGATAGGGGCACTAAGATTTCTTTGCAGTGAAGCAAGCAGATTTTCAGTATCATTGAAGTTTTTTAAGCTACATCAAACTAAGCACCAGTGGAAAATCTCTTTGTTGTAAAGTTTAGAAACATTCTTGGGCTTCATATGACACAGAAAATTTTGTAGGCTATTCACTGCAGTGCTCAGTTTGCTATAAAGAGGATTCCACTTAATTTAATTCAAAAATTTATCTTTTATTTTTGTATCTCTTAAATAAATATGCATCTATGTTATAAGCTTTTCACAAACTATGATGTTATATAAAGAAATGTCTTCCTGGAGTGTTTGAGTACCGGAAAAAAGCAGCAGAGGACTGTTTGTATAGCTGTCAATTTTCTTTAACTGTTCATAACCTTCAGGTGATGGAAGAACATTTGCCATCAAATGCCCTGATTACTACTTCACTTTCATAGAAAAAATGTACATAATATATATTCAATAAGAATAATATATAAAAGAGTTTTCAAGTGTGGAAAAAGTGAGTAGTTTCTGATGGCAGCTGCTTGCATGTGGTGGCTATGATCTGCTGCTTGCATGTGATATTCAGTTCTTTTAGTCTGATTTCACTCTATGGCTATGATTTGTTCTCCAGGAGGAGAGAAAGAAAAGCTCTCTCTCTTTTAATCCTCTTTGGATTGGCTGGAGCTGAAGGGAGTTTGAAAGCTGTCTAACTCCTTTCTCTTCCTTCACTTTCCCCTGACTGCTCTCAAGGCTGCAGATGAAGCAGAGCTAAGCCTCACAGGAGCTAGTGGTAGCACAGCTGACTTGGTAAGTCCCTGAGGGATGCTTGAATGGAAAAGCGAATCCTGTGCTGTGGAGACGGTGCAGAGAGGTGAAGTGAAGCATCCAGACAGAATCCTAACAGGATGAAACTTAGCTATTTGTGTCTTCAATATGTTGTCCATTCCTGATCTTTGCTAGCACCAGGAGCAGCAGAGAAAATCCCAGCCATTACTCTTTTGAAAACCTGTAAATGCTTGCTAACTCTGCTCTGTCTTACTGCTCCCTGCCCCTTACCACTGCTCCTTGAAACTCTGTCAATTCCTCACAGCTTCCTATAACTCACTACTGTCTCTTCCTCTTGAATTGGATTTTCACTGTCACAAAATTAAGATATGTTTACACTAGTGTTAAATAAAATTTTGGTATATCTCCTACTAGATGAGGGAAAAATCAATTCCACCTCCATAGCTCATGTTGAATGACCTCTGATATTCACACACTCTAGTGTAGAGTGGTTTTAAGGTGTTGAGCAGTGTCCACACAAAGTGAGAGTTTCAAGCCATTTTTTACTCTAACAAACAGCTAGATATGAAATTGTAAGGAAGTTTGTTCAGTGTCATCCAGAACAATCAAGAATCCTTATCCTTGCTGATAATCCTTTGAGCTATCTGATCCTTCAACAATTTCTTTCTTAATACAAGGGCTGAAAATAACATTTCTGCATTATACATGACAGTAGTTTGCTTTAAATTGAAATGGAATCTCACAGTGCATTGGTACATTAGTTTGACTGTAAATCATAGTCTGAATTATACCATTCGCATACATTTTTCAGGCCACAGGACTGAATTCACATCTCTGAGATGTCTCTTATTACACATAGTCAGTTGCAGTGTTTTTTAGCTCAGTGTTGAGCTAATCACCTGTTTGTGGAATTGCAATATTGCAACCTTAATCTTTCAAAAAACACTTGCTCCTAATGAAAGAGCTGCAAACATTCAGATTGTCAGTGTAGTCATTTTTACAGAATGGTGGAATTGCTGAGGTTGGAAGAGACCTCTGGATGTCTCCAGTCCACCCCCCTGCTTAGAGGTGGGGCAGCTAGACCAGGTTGCTCAGGGATGTGTCAAGTGAGGTTCTGAGTGTCTCCATAATTTGGAACTCTGTAGCCTCTCAAGACAAACTGTCCAATGTTTGACCTACCTCACAGTTCAGATAGATTTTCATGTATGCTAATTTGCATCTGTTGTCTCATGTCCTGTCAATGGGCACCACTGAGAAGAGCTTGACTCCGTCTTCTTTATTCCACTCCACCAGGTATCTATATGCATTGATAAGATCCTCCTGGAGCCTTTTCTTCTCCAGGCTGAACAATCCCAGCT
>JANHGB010020220.1:1766-23666 GCA_026283785.1 Coracopsis vasa
TTTTAGTTGCTGCTCAGTAATGTTTACTCTGACCAAGGACTTTTCTGAGTCTCATGCTCTGCCAGGGAGGAGGGGAAAGCCGGAGGAAGCAGAGACAGGACACCTGACCCAAAGTAGCCAAAGAGGTATTCCGTAGCACAGCACGTCATGTCCAGTGTATAAACTGGGGGCAGTTACCCAGAAGGGCTAGATTGCGGCTCGAGTCAGGCTGGGTATCGGTCGGCGGGTGGTGAGCGGTTGTATTCTCTTCCCTTGTTATTCCCTTATCATTATTATTGTTGGTGGTAGCAGTAGTAGTTTTGTGTTATACCTTAGTTACTGGACTGTTCTTATCTCAACCTGTGGGAGTTACATTCTTTCAAATCTCCTCCCCATCTCTCCGGGAGCGGGTGGAGGAACATTGGGGAGCGAGCAAGCAGTTGCGTGGTTCTGAGTTACCGGCTGGGCTTAAACCACGACACTGCAATAGTCCTGAAAGACCAGTAACTTCACATAAGCATCTAATTCCAGGAACAGTGAAGCATCACCTTCGTAACAGGCCCCTCAAGAGTTTACAAAATCATAAAGAAAGAAAGGAAAGCCAATAGTACACTTACCAAGGGCAATGGTGATCCATTTTCAAAATGCATCTTAAAAACCCCAACAGAATTCAAAGCATCGCAAAAAGCAAGAAGAAGAAGAAAAAAAAGTCAGATGCACAGTTACATGTCAGATCTAAATTATTCGCATACAGATTAAGAACTGCCCATATGTACTACTGGTTGCCTAATCTATTTTAAAAAGGTATCTATTTAAATTCAGATAATATAGTTTACCTAAAAGTAAACTGGAGGTAATCCAAACTCATAACACTTGTTCTGCCAAGAGCGTAGTCATTTAAGAAAATGCAGCCTGTAACTTCAACTTTAGGATTTGGTCTTCATTCTGAATAGGTTATTCAACTGTTTATTCTCTGACAGAGACTTAGAAACTAGGCTAGTTCAATTATTATATACTTAATGATACAACTAAATCTATTTCCAAGTACATAATTTGCTTTTCTAGAAATATATACAGATGCACACAAGGTTTTTAAGAACTTACCTTGTATGAAAAAACCCAAACATTTTTTCAATTAATCACCCTCCATGAATAAAACATGCACAAGAAAATCAGATGTAACTGACTTAAGTGAATTGTGACAAGGTAAGGTAAATTAAGGTATTCTGCAAAATTTATTCACTAATAGCCTTCTGTAAATTACTCACATTTCATAGTATAACACAGGTTATCCTTTTTCTCCACCCTGTTCAGACATGAGAATGCTCTTGTCTTACATTACAACCACAATCCCATACAACACAACCAAGATCCTCCTTCTGCCTCAGCTCAGTTACTCTTTCAGTGCCTCAGCTGTTTTGCTAGACAAAAGGAAAGTTATCTCTGCCTCACAACCATGTTGAGAGGTTGATGCATTATCGGCTGAAGAACTCTTGGAACAGCCTTAAAGCTAAGAATAAATGAATCTCTGAGGAAGTCCCTTCTCTAAAGTTAGAAATTTAAATCACTGAGGGCAAGAGTGGAGAACCACACAGACACTCAAACTAAATGGACAGAGGTCAGACTGAAGAACAGCCAAAAGAAAGATTAAATTAGAAAGCAATTAGACTTCTGGGGAGCATCGCCGTGAACTTCCTTTTGTGTCAGACAAACAAAAACTTGTATTTTATGACTTCAGTTAGAAATGGGGGATGCTTGGTTGTTTCTTTCTTTAAAAACAAAATAAAAAATAATAACCTGCAAGTTATCCAATGAAAAATAGGATATTAAGTTTATTACCTCAGATAAGATGCAAGTGATATCATGATTAGATTGAGATGGGTAGCGATATTCAGATTGTAACAAAAGAAGCAAATTTTTGTTTATCAGCTATTTTTGGTTACATTCTTAAGGAAAGTTCTTTATTAATATTCATCATTTTAACCATTATGTAAAGAATATATAAGACCATGTAATTGATGCTGGCATCAAGAAAGCCATCAAATGAATTAGAGTAAGTTACAGACTTCCCTAGAAGTAAGTAAATAAAAATTAAACCTGAAAAAAATCTAAGGGAAAAAAAAAAGCTCACATTCCAAAACACTAAACCTGAAAAATCTATGCATAAAATATAAAGGCTCTGTGTCAAAAAAAAAAAAAAAAAAAAATCCATTAATACAGAAAAAATATTTTCTTACTTGTCGCATACAGAGCAGTGATGGCAACGGTCTGGTTTTACAAGATGGCATCTGTCACAGTATCTGATTGCTAAAGGAAAAAGTTCCAAGATTAGATTTCAATGTACAGTTACACATTTTGATTCCTGAGGTCTGCACAAAGTAAATACTAGCAGCTCAGCCTAGCAGAACCCCCAGGAAAACATTTCAGTATGGTCAGAAACAGTTGCATTCTGTAAGTACTTGCAATGCTGAAGCTGGCAGAGTGCACCGAAAAAAGCTCAGTTTTTGCAATCTCCGCTAATCATGCTAATCAAGCTCTTTCTTCCAAACCCCTCAGCTCTGCAAAAAAACCCAATGAATCAACAAAACTCACACACAAAACCCTCACTACATGGGAAAATCTTTACAGACTGTTCAACAATATGGCTATTTTAAGCTATTATTTTAACAGCTTTAATTCACTATATGAGATTATCTCCTGGATTTGTTTAGATAGCCAGCATTTACAAATTTACAGTATCAGTAGGTTAAGATTAACTCTTAAGTTTGTTCCTGCAACCAACCAACCAGCAAGTAAAACACCAGGTTTGTTACTGTGATCTATCTAGCTATACATGACATGCAGTGATTAATTTGTTATTTTTTTTGTTTTTTCAACCTATGAAGAAATCAATGCCGTTCATGACTACTACAGCCTCTTCTGCAGTTTGTTAGTATTACAAGCTATTTATGTCAGTTTGCAAACATTTAGCAAGACATTGTCAATTCACTTTAAAATCCTAAATCATATGCAGCGATTTACTTTCCAACAATGTTTCCACTTAATTAATGTAACTGTATAAAGTTATATTAAAGTTCTTGGGTCATTTTGTTTATTTTATAAAGTATGAAAAGCAGATCTTCCCTACAATCCAAACCTTTGGATATTTTTATTTAATTAGTTTAGGTAACACATCAAGACACCTGCCTTTAGTGGTCTCCTGAACACTTATTTACCTCCAGACATTGTCCGTGTATAGATAGGAAGATCCTTGGCTGCCCGTCTTAAGACTTCTTGCTGGGATTCACCTCTAGGCTCCCTCTCTAGGGATTCCTTGTCTGAATATGATAGATGAAACTGGAATAATTTTAAAAATCAAAGATATGTTAGCAAACGTCAAGGTAAGTATCTGTAGAGATGTAAAGAGAAATAAATACTCATTTCATAATGATGGATTTGCAGCACGTACAAGGTACTACAGCAAATAAGCCAGTGTTCCTAAGACCCCTAATTTAGTTTATGACAACTAAAGACAAAATTAGAATTACTTCTGACTTGGTATTGATGCAATGCTGAATGTTTCCAGAAGTAATAAGCATCACTCTTCAAGAAGAGGCTCAAGCGCTTACCATTCCCTTGAAAGGTGAGTTAATTTACTTCCCTAATACTAAGTATTATATAGTTAATATAAGCTAGATACCAGTCTTCAACTGAAAGAAAATACACTGCTAGTAACAGCAGAAAAGATAGCTTTAATTTATCTTCTGGTGTCTCATATTTTCCTTTTTATTCTTTGCCACTGGAGACTTGCTGTTCTCTTCACCAGCTTTTAGGATGTGTTTTTACTTCAGAGACTGACTGGGAGAAAGAAGAGATGGGTATCCTGTATGACAGAATTACTACTTAACATTTTCTTGCATGAAAGGACAAGTTGTGTCACTGCCAAAAATGGCCACAACATTGCTCTAGTAAAAACTGAGAGTGTAAAAATTACTGAAAGAGATGCACAATATACATGACATAGTCCAAATTTCCTACGCTCTTAAGTCCTCTGCAACACAGCAATATAGTCAGCTTTCACTGTAGCTTCAAGAAATGGGAGATGCCAAAGTTTCTCTACCAAAGAAACAGGGTACAAAATCACCACTGAAAAGATGTCCATATTTGGCAGGAAAAGTGGTTGTCTCTAACCTGCACTAGAAATAGAAGACTTCTGCATAGCGTTTATGTCTACAGAAAGGCTAATCATTGTAATATTTTTTTTCCCCTCTAAATGGAAGTGATGCATGCAAAACTAAGAAAGCAGACAAACATACAGTTAGGAGCCTATTCTCCCCTGCATAGAGAAGGCACCACTCTACCTTCCTAACAAGGCTCACAATCTTCCAGCAGAAGCTGGAGCTTCACTATTTAGCATCAGTTTCTCAAGACACCTTTTGTTTTTTTCCCTAGCAAGAACACACTCTTGCTAACACCTGAATTGATTTATATTGGGATACATAGGATTTCTCACTGCAGAAACTTGATTCAGAATACTTTATTTTTGTAATGCTTCCTGCTTGATGTACATGGAGCTATTGCTCCATCACTTTGTGCTGGTTCTCAGAGTTGTCCTAAGTCTACAAAACCTTCCTGCCTGGGAAACCATCTTCTCTTCCACCTTCATGCAATGATTGTATACAGCTAGTGAGCCATACAGGCACACACAGGTACAGAATGGCACACACTAAAACAAAGTCCCTCAAAGTCTCTCTAATAGAAACTGCAGCTGGAACTTAAGAGCTTTTCATACGTGTATGAAGTTGAAATAAGCTTGAAAAGAAATGTACAGGCTGCATGGTTTGCCCCACCTGCAGTGTCCATGAAAACACAAAATCTGTACCTGTGTTTTCAGCATTCGAACAAATATTTGCTATAGCTGGTACAGCAGTTCATTTACAGACTTCTGCTCTACTACATCAGGAAAAAGACATGGAACAACAAGGATGTCACTTACTGCCAGCAACATTGTGTAAATTCAAAGAACACAGAAACACCACACGCTGCTTTCTATTACCCAACTTCAATACTTCTAATATCCCATTTGAAGTTCTCCAGTAGCATTGTATGACAGCTTTGAAATCCACTGTAATTACTAAGCATTTGTCAAAATGTTTTGGAAGTTTTTTACTGGCATCAACCCAGTGATTTGAAAACCCTCCTAATTATCACTACACTCACCATATACATATACTTTGCTGCAATTACCAAATGAAATGGGTTCTTAATTTATTTCACTCCTCTCTGCCCCAAGCTGTAGTAAAGACTGCAGTGTGAAATTCATGGAAGACGCCAATTACTTTGAATTATCTACTTGTTTCCACAATTACATATCTTATTAGTGAATAAAAACTATTCAGAAAAGAACTTCCACACAACAGACAGCAGAAATCACAAGCTATTTATTTTGTGTTGGCACAGTAGTTATAGAAACTGCAGTTGTGAGTCCATGCCAAAATAAGCATTGGCTTTGTGGATATTTCAAACTCCAGACTAGACACATCATGATGATTCTTGACCTCAGAGGTTGTCTGACAATGCATCTACTGAGGACTGTGAGGTATCTGTACAAAGGATGGAAGAGGCTAGAAAGGTGTGCTGGTTGTACCAAGCTGCATGGGGAGGATTTTCATCAAGGTTATTGACAGTTTTGGGGTTTTGCTTGTTGTTTTTTTTTTTTAAATGTTAGAAAGAACACGAAATTAAAATAATTTAAAAAGAATACAGTACTAAAAGCAATTATTTTGAGGCTACGTTATGTTAAACTTGGTTTTGTGTATTAATACTCTCCAAGACAACTGGATCCTCCTTCTTTAACACTTCTAAACTAGCTGGACTTAGACTTGGGGTATAGGTTTACTCAGACTTCTTTTCCACACAGCTGTTCTACGCTAGCTCCCCTTCCTGCCTAGCCAGCTGTGACTTCCCAGCATCAGCTTACCTGTTTGTGTGCTCATGTCACAACCCTCAAATTCCTTCATACCAAAGCAGATGGGGAAGAAGTTCTAACTCAGAGGACAACAGACAGATGCTGACAGGCAATATGCCTTAAACACAGTGAAATCAATTTTGTGCCCCATGCAAAGATTTAAACTGCTAGTTTGAATAACTCTGATTTTTCAAGTGGAGAGCTTTTTTCTTCTTAGTATCATAAATACAATGTAATTTTACAAAGCAATTAAAAAAACTTTAAAACTTAGAGAAGGTGTAATTTTTTTTTGTCTTGGTCATTATGGTGTTTGCAATCTGACTTATTGCTATTGAGCAGATCTAACGACCATCTGTATTTTCTACAGTGTAAAACTACATGAGATCAGAGCCTAAGATATTAAAAAACTACAAAATCAGGCATTTGAGTAGGCTACTTCAGAAATAAAAGTGAAGTTTATCTTACTTCTTTTGAAGGATTCATTGGTAGCGTAAAGATTGTTTTCCAATATGACCAGACGAACAGCATGAAAAATATGTGGTAAGCAACCAGGCACACAACTAAAATCAAAAAGGAACAGAATTAATACAAACAGACCAGTGATACTATAGTACTTACAAAGGGCTGCTATACATATCAGAGACAGTTACTCTAACAGATGTAAATAGAGCCTCTGCAAAAGCTTAACAACAGAAATACTGCACTGCAACTTTACATGAGACAAATAGACACTTTGTGGAGAAGTCATGGTACAGGCTACATACATTACAAAAGTTTGAGGGGAACAGTTAATAGCCTATGAGAGCCCCATAATTATTTAGCAAGCATTTATGCATTTGTTAAATCCTATTTAACTGATGCACCTCTTTTTTAGTTTTATAAAACATACATAGACACTTCTAGCCATGCAAAAGAAAAAAAACAAACCAAAACCACCAAATCCCACAAAAGGAAATACAGCTACCTAAACAATGACTACAGCAAGGGGAGTCTTTGAGTGGCTATGCATACGATACCTGAGCAGTAACCATAACCAGTTAATTTGTTTTCCTAGACTTTTAGGAGGGAGGACAGTACGATGGTTTTAAAAACCCTGCAGGTTCTTTAAATCCAAACATTCACTCACTACTTGACATTCTTCACAGCCAGTGATTTATTCTTTGATTTTTTTTAATAGATGCCACTCAACACCTACCATGCTGAGTTGTTTTACTAGAATACAGATGGTAACATCTTTTCCAAAGAACCTGCCATGGATGCATACGTGTTTCCATTTAAAATCTCTCACTGTACCAAGCAAGTCATTACAGTAAATCCAATACTTGTATCCCGTGATAAACTTGTTCTAACACACAAGAAAGATTATTTTGTTGGATTTTTTTTTTTACTCAGGCAGAGAAGCAGCAAATAGAGGACAGCTAGGTCAGCAACAGTCAAAAATACTATTTCTCTGCTGTACAGATGAACTCAGACCATAGACAGCTCAAGGTTTTATGTGGCTATGTGGTCAAATAGCCTTTATACAACTTGTATAAATTCATCATCAAAAAAAAAACATCATAAAGGGAAACTTGTGTACTTTCACTACACAATTTGAAATATTGCCCTTGTATGGTTACCCCATGTTTTTACATATATAATGATATTCAGTGCTAGAGAACTTTCTGTAACACATGTATGATAGTGTGTATAAATGCAGGAACGGTAGGTCAGTATGTTCTTGTTTTTTGTAATTTTGCCTCAAAAGTAACACTGAATAAATGTTTCTGGTGTTGAAGTTTGTTTACTCAAAAAAGCAGAAACACAGTAAATATTTATTCTTATTCACTAGGCAGTTAAAAAAAATACACAGAAGCTAACAGAATATGAGGAGCAACCCTGCAGAGAGCTTTTGGGATGACAGAGGAAAAGAGCCATATGCCATGTCTACAAACTGAGAAAAAAATCTCATCGATATAAGTAAGCAATAGAACTGGACTCCCCATCAAGCATAATACATTAATTGACCATCTGGTTATTGCACAAGCATCTGGCAGGAACAGTCTGCGTTTTTACCAAAACATTTCTATCAACTAAAAAAACCCCTTATTTTATTCAAACTAAATCAGTATTTTTTTAAACAACAGTATATTCACGGCATTAAGTGAGAGAAAGGTAGGGCAAGTTACATCAGTTCTGCTTGCTATGCATTTACTAATCTGCATCAATATTTTATTGTTGTGAGAATAATTGTAACTGATAAGAAAATTCCTTTTCATACACTAAAAAATTCAGACTACTGGAGGAAGACAAAATTTTAGCCTGACGACATTACTCCATGTTTCCCCTTTAAAGTCTGTACAAGATTTAAGCTCTTCTTGTTCACTCATGAACCTCAGTTCTCCAACGTGGCCCAGGTCCTGATCAGTCACTTCTCCCAGATTACCTACCCACCAGTTTCCCTGCACCACAAAGTGACCCTGGCCCACCGGCTGCTCCACTGGGTCTTTTAATCAGTAAACACTTAGAAGTGAGGGAGTCACCAATGACGCAGTAAAACCTGCTGGAATTACGCAAGTGTAAAATGCATACAGTTTGCCTCTTAAGTCCCAACTCCCTCCTGCAAAACCTTCACAGCACCACACTTTACACTGTCATTTTGTGCTGTGGTATTAAAACAGCATCTGGAAAAGCAATCTAAACATTCTACAGCCTTGGGGTACAAACTCTAATGACAGCTAATCAGGCAGTTTTATTATCTTCTGAAAAAGTTATGTATCTGAAGGCTTCTGTTTCTTCAAAGACAGAAGAAATGCAGAAGAAAATCACCTCCCATTTAAGTATGTTGCACTCTGCATAAACACTGCTCATCTTTAGAAGTCCTGGTTTTACAAGAGCTTTACTTGTTCTGGATGAAAAATTTTAAAAACAGAATATAAGGATTATTTTAGTTGACACTTCAGAAAGCCAGTAAGTAGAGTTAAAAGTTCTAATTTTTTTTTTAATCTCGATTTGGAATAGCAAAAGCAATATTCAGGAAAAGCAGGATAATAAGCTGAGGAATATAAAAAAGTACACTTACTTGAAACAGGTTAGATCTGTCTCTCAATTCCACTAGTAAACTACCCTGATATATGAATTCCACTTATAAACAGCTAATAAAAATCAACTTACCTTTTTCTCCAATATTTGTCATTGTCACTGGAAAATGAGAAAAAAGGACAGAGTAAAAATGATGTTTAAGTAGCAAATTATGTAACTGAATATTTGAAACTTCTCTTTTTCAACGAAAGTGGGAGAGCAATCACTAAAAAATAAAAGCTTAAGGCCACACACTATCCAGCTTTTATGTTGTGTACATTCATCGCAAGAATAGGCAGACAATGCCAATTGCTGGCATTGTTTTTTGGTTCCCATTTGTAGGCCAAGTTCCCGACTACTAGCACCTCCATCTATCTGAAGTTACATGAGTTTAACCCAAGAAAAACCACCTCTGCGTAACAGTTATTTCTTTAACTGTGGCTGTACAGGCTTTACTGTTTCCATACATTACGTTCTTGAGGCAGAGGTGTTGGACTCCAGAAGCAGTTTCGCAGCAATACTCAGTGATACCTTAGATCTCCAAGGCATAAAATCCGAAGTAGACAAAAGCTGCATTTCCGTCAAGAAATTGTCCATACGTTACAGGATTTGGGGATAGTAAGAGAGGCGCAAGTATGGCAGGCATGGAGTGAAGTACACAGTTATCATGTATCAGTCACCGCATTTATGGAAGAGAATAGATCTTTTTTTTTTTTTTTACACCTATATTCCACCCTCAGTCATATTTAAAAAATAGCCACCCCACAACAGATAGAGAGATTGGAAACTCCCAAGTGATCAAAAACCTCATGGTGCTGTTCCCTCTCCACCCAAACCACACATCTGCCCATCCCAATTAAGCAGCCTACAAACTGTAATATACTGGCACCTACAACTGCGAGCAAGAGGACAGTAGCTGTATGGATTTCTCATCCCCTCTTGCTGTCGTAATAAAAATGGCTGCACAAGGCTGGTCTTCAAACAGCAGGCACAAGGCAACTCCTACTGAAAGACCAAGCAGCCATACTGTCCTACTCTGATGTATTAAACTTAGGCATGTTGATAGAGTGAAAGTCACTATTTAAGTATATCTTGCACAATGTAAGGATGTACCGTGGGACCAGTGCTGCTCAACACCTTAACTTAATGCTCTGGAAGGGTGAACGTTTATCAGGGTTACAGATGACGTGCTGGGACACCAGCTGATACGCCTGTGTGCAGGACTGCCATCCAGAAGACCCAGACAGGCTGGAGGAATGGGCCAACAGCACCCTTAGGAAATTCAACGAGGGCAAAGTCGTGCACCTGTAAAGAAACAACCCCCTGCAATGACACAGCCTGAGGACTGCTCTCAGTTTTCTAGTTCAGCTAAGAGAAGTCTTTAGAGCTTGATAAGCTAAATCTATCTACACAACCCCTACAGAGAAGCTGTGGGAATATGCATACACATTTAACTCTGAGGAGCAGAGATGCTGCAGTACAATAATGTGCAAGAACTGTAAAATTGTAAGCAAACAGTCATCCACTGGCAAAAAAACAGGAGACATCTTTAGAGCTGATGTGTAATTTAAAGGTGCTGGAGCTCTCTGACAGGACAAACTAGCCACTTCTCAAATTCTGATTTTAATTTCTGCACTTGGTATGGTCCGCAAGGTGTGCAGAAATTTTGCCAGTCTGCTTGGAACAACTGCTCTCTGCTAATTAAAAAGCCACAGCCAAGCATACATTGCAGAATCACCAATTTCAAACTACAATTCACCAACCTTTCACAATGATTTGTGATATTTTTCCCTCTTAACAAGGGAATGGCACAGAACATTGCTGTGAAAGCAGTTGTCATCTTTCACACACACACACCTCCAAGCTTAGACAAAATGTATTAAGGAACGTGTTTGAGACATTTACATTTTCCACATGTCTGTAAGTAAAGGACTAATACAACTAAAAAATCCAAATTCAGATTTCTACGTGGCTGCAAGCCCACTTCACAATTCCTGCCCTCTCTTCGGAGTCTGTACCTGCTCGGCAGATTGCCTTTTCACCTTCTGTAGTATCTAGCTTAGAAGCCAAATGTTCCTGACAGTAAGGAGCTGCAGATCATGAAAGCTAAAACTTAAGTGCCCAAAGACGCCAGTTAATCCCAGCAGAGTGAGAACCTTTTCTTTGGTTTTTTTTTGATACATCTTGTCATCTTAATCTCTTCTAGCACCTGAGTATAACTCCAAGTTACCTGATACACTCCTGAGTTACAAAGTGTAAGAGACTAAAGTAGAAAAGGCAAGGCTGAAGAAAGATGCCAGCATCTTCAATCTTACCATCTTTTTTCTCCACATTTACTGCAACTTGTGTTCCTGAGGAGACTGGCTGAGCTGCTTAACAAAAATCCATGGGAAGTAATTTTCTAACATGAAAGAACTCCTCTAATCTTGGATTTGATCAAAGAAACATTTGTTACTTTCCCTGCCTTCTGAACAGCACACCTGATGTATTTATTTAAACCAAATTTTATATTTTTCAGTAGATTCAGTGATACAGATTTGCTATATTATTCAATAATATTCAATCTTATAGTCTTCTGTGAATCATTTATACTAACCTTTCTGGCAGTTTTCTAATTTCTCTTGCAAGGGGGTATATTCATTGCTGATAGTGCACAGAAAAGTAGGTCAGACTGTGCATCCTGTCATTAATAAATATCATCTTAAATGCTGCGAATTCACTCACTAGTAGTAAAATAGCATATGAATAATAAGGGTAAAAAGCATTTATGTCTACAATAGCTTAAAATATGCACCAATGACACACCAATTCTAACCATTTCTACCAATTTCTACAATCTGGGAGAAAACAAGGTAACACTCTGAGAGGGAAATGGAATGATACTCCTGTGTACTCAGAGATGGAGATAATTATAAAACCATGACCTGTCCTCCAGAAGTCATTAAAAAGTTACAGCTCTGTTCGCCTGAGATACTGCATTCATTAAGAATTAGCCTTCCACTGCTAAAGCATCAGGATGCCATTTACAGTTCCGTACTAGCAGACTATCACATAATTAGAGCCTCTCTGTTTCATTACATAGCTTGCAGACAGCACTCATCAGAATTAGGGATTAGATTGGGACGTATGCAGGACTTCAGCCAACATAGATGCCAATTTTCTGAGCCAGAAACATCATCCCCTGCTACCCTGAGCCCCAGGCAGCCAGGAACAGGAACAGCACATTCAGTAGTCAGTGCTGCTGAACAGCTCATGTTTGCAAAAATCAATAATGACTGAGGACAGAAAGTTGTGTTACAAAAGACAGAAAAAAGCTCAGGATGGAAAGGACACCCAGAGAAGCCTGGAAAATTCATCCCATACTTGCTGGTAGTCTTCCCCACTGGGAGAAAGCTATGCAGCATTAGAAATGTTGCCTTGGCAAGCAAAGAGGCACTCCAGTATCTCAAACCTGCCTGTCACAACTTCACCTAATTAGTTTGCTAAGAAGAGAAGCCACACTGCTAGGCCCCTTGCACTGGGTCAGACCTTAATTCAGTGATAGAAATGGATTTCCCATTTCTTGAACTGTGGCTCATTTTCTCTGGAAATCTTTATTCTTGCTCACCCATAGAAAAATTAAGGCATTTGTCTCCATGTAACTAGAGACATGGCAAGACACATTGCTACTACAAAACCCAGAAGATTTTGAAAGATAAAATTCATCTAAAGAATTGGTACTCATTTTCTAACATTAAATCTTGCTTTACTTTTGAAGCCAAAATCAAGTTCCTGAACCTTATACTAAATGTAATGGTTAGATTAAAAAAGGCAGGAGAAAGCAATTTTTTAAAGCTTTGATGAAAGTAGACATACAAAATCTTGCTTCCATATTTTAAGTACATTTGCTAAATATTTAAAACTTCGGAATGGGAAAATAAGATATTTCTGATTCAGAGACTCTGCAGCCACATTTATAAATAGCTGTTTCTCTCAAACTTTATACAGTTTAACATCTTGGCTCTGATCCACAAAACTAAGTACATATTTTATCTTTATAGTGTTGTTTGTGAAACACTGATCTATAGATGCAGTTTTACTCAGCTCTCTGTACACATAAAAGTGTTTTATAGTTGTGACTATAAATAGTTCTATCATTGCCTGCAACAGTTCTTTAGAAAAAAAATAAATCAGTATTTACAATAAAAACTACCTCTTTCCTAGACAGAGCAGTGGTTTGCATTGATTCTGAGTGACGAGGTGGAGACCACCACCACCTCTTCACTTCAGGACAAAAGTAACAGAAATATTTCTGGAAGACTGAAGGTTGGCATAAGTAGTTATCAATAACTTATACATCTGGATTTGACAGTATTTGTGAATGTTTCAGTAAATTCCTCTTAACCCTGTGCCCATCAAACTACATCAGCATACACCGACTCAGCAGCAAGCTGATATCTGGTACTTTTTTAGTTAAGGTCATGACACCACTGCTTTTGGATTCAGTATGACTAAGGACTGATTTACCTTTCTGCTTTACAAACTCCCATTTACTTTCCAAGTCACACAGATTAACTGAAGAGTGAAAGCTATTTCTAAAGAAGTTGTTGACCAGATTGCTCTTAGCAAACAGAGTATACCCTGAGAAGAACACCCAAGAAGTTATTATGTATCAAGTACTGTTCAATCTTTAACTGAAAACACAATATTATCTAACAGTTATATCCTCACCATAGACCTCATGTTTTCAACTTAAAGCCACAGTCTGAATTTCAAGGCACAAACCTTGGTAGTAAGTACACTAGGCACTACATGGAGAGATAACCAGTCACGCAGTCACAGACTTAGGTTCCATTTCAGAAGTGGAGAATGGCAGCTGCCACTTGTCTGAGAAGGAAATTAAATTAAATTTGAGAAACATACAGCAGTACTACTGGCTAAAATTCAGAAGCCTATTTTGCTTCATCTGCCAGTTTTGATGCTTTCCTGAAAGTAACCAGGGAACTCAAAGAGGAAAAAAATGTGTTTGCAAATTATAGTATAAAAAAAAAATCAAATCTGTGTTGACCAAAGTCTTTTGCTACCTTAGCAGCCAAAGTACAGACAGGGTATTTAACTGGTATTTGGCAACTGCCAACTGCAATATTACAATGTACTTGTACTTCTATAGCCAAATGTAAGCTGTACATGATTGCAAGACATGAGCAGCAATTACCATTCATTCTTTGATCCATCTGGAGAACATCCTGAGCAAAGAGCTCAAATCCAGCTGATCAAATCTTAGGCCTCACCCTTTTTTTTTTTTCCTTCCTGTTTTTTTCTCCATCAGCTTCTGTCTCCATATTTTCTGTGCTTCTGATCCCTTGATGACACTGTGCCATGCCTACAGGGCACTCATTAATTCTGCTTCTAAACTGTGATGAATTAAGCAGCTTTTTATCCTGCTGTAATTCTATTCCACTGATGTTAAAGAGAGTCAAACCCCTTAATTCAGCACTAATCAATCTGATCCTCCAGCAAAAATCATTCATGATCATTAACATCTTTAGCAGCTGGATGTCATTCCACATTTTCCTGTTCCATGCTGATGGTAGCTGTGGCCAGACCTCAGTCTCATATTCTACTCCAAAATCAGAGATGAGGCTTATGAGCATTTCTGACTGTATTGTGCATGTCCTGTCCCCTCTTCAACTGTGCTGAAGTCATTTATTCTTTACCAAATCGGGTAAACCACTCACCAGGTGACAGTATTTCCTTCCTCTCCCTTCACTTAAGTAGCCAGAAAGTGCTTATTGTTCATTTGTATGTTCCACAGCAAATCTGTTTTCCTTCTTCAACTTACAAATTCAAGCTGCATTTTTGTACAGGACCCTCTGAGCAAAAGCATTATCCCTAGAATTAAGATCAGTGACATGTAAAAATTGATCAAAACTGAACATATATTCATATTACATCAGCGCAGTTGTTATTGTCACTAAAAACATCTACCACAGCACTGTCAAATTTTCCCATTTTAATTCTTAAACGCAACTCCGAATCACAAACTGCCAAGAAAACAAAACAAAAAACCAAAAAGGGTCTCAACATCTGAGTTTGTCAAAAACATTTCTGACCAACATCTACTAGAAACTGCAAAAAACTACTGGTTCCACCTTATCCAAAGCATGGAGTGAAAAACTACTCCAAGTCCCTTATAGATCTATTAACCCAAGTTAGAGATACACCTAAGAAGGAAGGCATAAGAATAATTATTGTCTTTGCATATAGTTTACTGAGTCAAATATGTATTTTCTAAGGCATATGGATGCAGGAGCCGGGGGAAAGAATTGTTTGCACTACATGCTACTGTTGTTCCATATATCCTAGGCTGAATTTTCAGCAGCTTCAGCTATCAAAGTTCAGTGCTATCACTGTACATCCCCATAATTTCCTTACCATTTTTTGGAGGAATAATGATAAACCTGTAACCACAGGTTTCGTAAATACACTCTTTTTTTTTTTTTTAAAGGAAGGCTTACTTAAAGGTCCATTAATTTTAAACACGAAGTTTTTTTGGGGAAAAAGACAACTACTGCTGCCAGATAGGGGTTGTGAGCTGACAATATCAGCAAAATCAAGAGAATGGAAGTGGATTAGAGAAGGAATTCTCAGTCAGGTGATTTAAAACCAATTGATTTGCACATTTAATTCCATATTTTATAACTAGCAGGAAGACGACAACCATTTACTGGTGTTCAATACCCTTCTCCTTTCTCTTACAGGTTAAAGCAGCACAAGCATTTAACTGAATCCACTAAAAAAAGAGAGTTAACTCTAGATATGGTAATAACACAGAAGTTTTGGATTCCTTTTTCTGTTTCTGAAACTTTTTTTGTTTCTAAAATATTACTCAGTAGTTTAACTACTCAGCTATAGGGATGAAAGGGACCATCTTGGTAGACTTTTTCTTTCTTTTTTTAAAAAATATATAATGCCCCTCTTAAAACACTCGGTTGAAATTGCAAAAAACACATTCAAAATACTACATTTGAAACACTTTCTCATTATTAAAACCTTACAACTTGCCACTTACAACCGTGCAAAGTCCTTGCAAAGTCCTACTGCACAATGATTAACACTGTTCCCTGTATCATTAGCATCAATGACAGTAAGCTGCAGTAAAATAAGCAGCTATATGTATCCTCTTTAGCAATCAGTGCTACAGGAACGAAAAACGCACTGAGTAGACAGGCTGGCTTCAAAGCGCTGAAATGCTTCCAGTCTATTCCTGTCATTGGCTTTCATTCTCAGAGTTGTTAGCTATTCCTTCTGTTGTTTACACTAAATATTCATCAGTAAGACAAGACATAAGTTTATTTTATCTTAATATGCCAAAACTGAGGGAAAACATCCAGATACAGATAAAATATGGAATTAGTGGAACTTGTGGACAACTATTAGGCTGAATTCAAAAACTGGTGAGCCAGACAGAATGGGAAAGTGATGGGGATGAGGTAGGGAACAAAAGTCATCTTTGTCCATAGAGAAGAGCTCAGTAGAAGATGCTTTAGCAGAGACCCATGATTCCCTCTTCCTCCCCTCCCATTGCATACATTTTGTTTTGAGTGGTTCTTAAGGAATTATAGTACCACAGCTTAAAGCAAGTTTCGAGCATGCCACTTCCTTAAGAAGTACCTACTTTCAGGTAAGCAAAACCACAGTCGTCCTCTGCTATACAGAATTACACAGAATAAAAAAACCCACAGTAAATCACTCAAACAGTACTGCCTGAATCAGGCCTACTGTACTGCACAAGCACTGTGGGGCTGTGTACACTAGGACAGATGTTAACTATAGGGCCACTTTCCTCCCAAACATTCTTGCCCTCCATATGTCAGCTTACAGCCCCCCTTTCAGGCTCACTCATTCAGCTTCTCCCACAACCCAAGTCTCAATTTCTAGTTGAGAAGCAGCATTTAAAACTAACAGATTTGAATGTTGTCAATAAAAAAAACCAAACAAAACAAAACCCAAAGATATAAAAAGCCCACCTCCAATATAGAAACCACACCAAGTCTTGATGCCTCCTTCCAAACCAGAGGTGCTAGGCTTGGCAACCATTTTTTTGCTTAATGTCTCAACTGCTCAGCCAAGCATCTGTAGGACAAGAATTTTATCACACTCTTTTGTTTAAAAAAAAAAAATAAATAAAAAGAATAAATAAATAAAAAAAGGAAATCCAAAATTAGGTACCATACTGCTGAGATTTTCAACGTGAACAGCTGAAATCTGGCAAAATTATACAGGCACAAAAATGCACTCAGTTTTAGTTGGGTATTTTCCCCTCACTGCTGCTCCTTAAACATGCTAAATGACAGTCACTGTGAACCTCACCTACAGTAGCAAGGGGAGACAACAGCTAATTTGTATTCCTTCGTGCCATTCATATAGTGCTCATGAAATATCAGTATGCTGTATATTACCCTCTAAAACGCAAAGATTATAGTGTTTTCTACAGGATATACCACAACAGAAACTGAATTGATTCAAGGCAGCCTAGCAAGCTAGTCATTTAGTAAATCCTTCTGGCTCGACTGCTCGAATTCACAGAGATACTCAGATGACACCCAGTCTCCAGTATGCGATTATTTGCCTAACGCTACCGAGCAGCCAAGGGGCACGATCGGGATGGCTCCCGGATGAATTCCAGCTGCTGATGCCAAAGGATCAAGAAGTTGTGGCAGCTGGGCATTTTCTAGACGACTGAAGCGTGGCACGGCGATTTCCCGTTACCTGTTCCTGCTCTCAGGTTAGCTGACAGAAGACCCTACATGTCTATGTAACCACATGATGTACGTGCCCTCATGCAGCAGAAGGAAAGCGAAGGGGTGCTAACTTCGCGGCACAGTCCCCACTTCCCATGTTCAGGTGGGGTGTGATCAGTCACTCCCGGTGAACGCCACGGAGGAACTCACGCCCATGCAAGCCCCGTGCGATCGGCTCCCTCCTCCCGTGCAAAACACACGCAGCGGGTCGGGGGGACACAAGGCAGCGCGGAGGCCCAGCGCGTCCCCGGCAGTCTAGGGAGACCGGCCCGTGGGGGGTCGCGCCTCCAGTCTCCAGCCCAGCCCAGCCCAGCTCAGCCCAGTAGCCCAACCCGGCACGCCGCCGGCCGCAAGCGGTGGAACAGCCCCATCCCCGTTCCCGGCCCAGCCGCGGGCGTGGCGCTGGCGCCCCCGGGCGTCCAGGCGCCGGCCAACAACAGACAAATCCGCTGCCGCGGCCCCGGCCCCGCGGAGCCGAGGTGAGCCGGGGGCTCCGCTCCGCCGCGTCCTGCCGGGTCCTGCCGGGGCGAGGCGGGAGAGGATGCGGAGGGGAAGTTTATGAGGGTTTTGAAATGATTCTGCGTTTATATTTGTTGTGAGTTGTGTGGGTTGTTTTCTCTTTCATTTCTTTCCCCTTCCGAGCTCTGGCGTCTCTCTGGTAAAGGTTGCTTGTCAGGTTCCTGCGCTGTCTAAATGAAAAGGAATTTAATTTATTTGGGACAAGGCAGTGTCAGATGAAGAGGCTGCTTATTACATTTAATGAGTATTGTTTTTTTTTCTCCAACCTGGGCATATCTGGGATGGGTTTGTTTTTGTCCTTCCATGTGAGGTATAGGAGACCTCCCCCCACCCTTTCACATCTCGCAGGGAGGAGGAACGGTGGCCAGGCTGGGGCAATGTTTTGGTTTTAGATTACAGGCCCCACTTCTGGGGCTGGGTGTGTTTTAGGTTGTAGCTTTTTGTGGTGCATCCACTGGGTTTTGATGGGATATCGGGATGGGGAGAAGGGGTTGGGCTAACCTGGGTGTGGTAGTGGTGGTGGACAGGGCTCCATCGGGCTGGGGTGTGATGTGCTGGGGGGTTTTCCAGCCCTTGGCCAGGTTACATTTGACAAAGTGAATGAATTCAGAGTTTGGTTGGAATCCCTTGGGCTGTGTTCCCTTACTCTTTGGGACCCTTCCCACCACTTTGGGCCTGTACCTGCTCACAACCATGCTCTCTCCTCCAAAATGGTGTGAACCATTCCCTCCCATTTAAAACCTAAATGGCAATGATGGGCCCAACAGGCCTGTGCTGGCGAGCTGCCACGGTCCAGCTCATTACTGCCGGAGCCAATGTGTACGTGTGTGTGTGTGTTGGTGTTTTTAATAAGGACTAAGATGGTAATAAACTGGTTGATGATTGACTGGGCCTGAACTATGTACTCTGATGCTGTGATTGAGAGGACCATTTTGTCGCTGTTTATTCCCCCTATTTATTTATTTCTATCACTGATCCCAGGAACCGAGCGGCCCTCGGGATCCAGCCATGGGCGTGTGGCTGCCTCCCTTCTGGATCAAGGAGCTGGGAGGCTGCGTGGGCAGCCCAGGAGTTAAGGATGTGGTGAAACTGCAGGAGGGCAAATACTTTAATGAGTAATAAACAGTGATTTACCCCCAATCTCCATCTCCAGCAGCAGCGATGGGATCTGCAGGCAGCTGCCTCTGCCCCTGGTGGCCTGAGCCCTGCCCACCCATCCTGCTCCCCAGAAAGGGCCTGCAAAGCCAGCACCTTCCCCTTCCTTCTTCTCAGAAGTGTCGTGCGTGCTCAGGCTTTCTGCATGTTTCATTGCTCCTGTATGGGAACCTGGGGCTGCAGTAAGCCATGGAAATGAGGATCTGGGAGATCTGTTTAAGTCAGCATTACGGTCTGTGTGTGGGTGAACCCGTCTTGTCATGATCTCGAGGCAAAGACCTGCCCCATAATCACCACCTCGAACCCTTATCTCCTTGGGCCAGCTTATCTCCCTCAGTCGCTGGCTCTTGAATCCTCTCCAAGCCCTCGGGCTGTGGCTCCCCGGAGGCAGTGCCCGAGGGCTGCTCGCCGAGCTGCCAGCTGGCACAGGCAGCTCCAGAGGGGTTTCTTTCCCAGAGGGACTTGGCATGTGGGGTCTGAGGCTGCTCTTGCCGATGGCTTTGTCAGCTCAGTCAATCCTTGCATGGACCTTCTAGGGCCAGAAGCTGTTTGTAGTGGTAGAGGGTTGGAAAGAATTCATGGACTGAGTTCATCCGCGCAGGATCGTGGCAAGATGTTCCCTACATGTGACTTTCTGCAAGTCTGGTTGTAAATATCTTGAGTGACTGGGCACCTGTCACTTCCTTTGGGAAACTGTTCCCCAACCTAATTATCCTTGGTATGAGATTACAGGAACTGATTTTGGAGTGGGGACCAAGGAGCCTATGGTCAACGAGTGGAGAAACACCTAATTTTCCACTCATAGGGTCATTTGGTGTCTGTTTTGTCAAATCACTGTTGTTGTTTGGAACATCCCGTGGATAGGAACGCCTTCTCTGGGCTGGTGCCAACTCTCTTTCCTTCTGACAGTACAGCTTTTTGTAGAGACATTGGCTCAGTCAAGGTTGGTACCGTTGCTGTGCTGAGCTCATGGTCTGCAGAAGGTTCATAGATGGTTCATTTGGGTGTTCAGGTCACTTTATAACAGTCCTATGAGATGTTTGTTGGGTGGAAAGCATTCAAGTGCTTAAACCTACCTAGTGAAGACTCCTCCTTGGGAGAAGGGTTTACCAGGGCAGGGATTAACCTTCTCATCATGGTGTTAAGCAGGGCCCACATACTGCTTGAAGAGCATGCTTCAAAGCTGGTTGAAGTCCGTAGGAGTGTTTCTGCTGCTTTGGCGCTGTAGAGAGATAACTCACAAGAAAGACCAGAAAATTGATTCCTGAGATAAGAAACTTCTGTTTCCCTGCCTGCATCTTCTCTTATTCTTTCTAAACCAGGTCTGGCATCTAAACAGTGGGGTCAGCAGGTGCTGCACCCTTCCACTGTGAAACACAAGTGCCTGGGAGGGGTAGAGGCTGGTTTAGGACATACCTCAGCTGGAAGAGATCAAGTATTTAATATGTAGCTTCTGTGTCATCAGTTTCTCTTTCTGTTTTCCTGGACTATTTATGCTTCCACCCAGAGTCCTCCTTGCTGCTATCGGGAAGGACTATCTGAGCTTGGAATTTATATAAGGGCTTTTCCTGCACAGCCTCATCTGTCCCACACCTCATGCTGCCAGAGCTCTTGGTTGCCCTCACAGCCAGAGCCTTTGTGGTCACTTGGACACCAGATCATCCCCCCAGGCTGCTCTGTAGCCTTCAGTTTAGGTTTCCCTCTGAAAAGTTGGTTGAAAGTGTCTGGAAAGTGATGAAAAGTGCTGTGGGAGGCGCAGAGAAGCAGTGCCTGTGCTGCATCTCCCTGGGCTCCTTCCTTCCCTCCCTCCCAGGGTTTGGAAGATGCGGCCGTTCCCAGGGTTTGGAGAGCTCAGGTGCCACCCAGGGCTCAGCTCCCAGAAGTGCTGACAGCGCAGAGGCCACGCTGGGCTTTGGGAGAACCGACGTCCTCAGCTGCACTTTGCAGAGCAAAGAGGGGGCAGAGGAGGCTTGGCTGGGAGCAGGGGAGGGGCAGAACCTCCAGCCAAGAGTCCCACGCGGCCCCGTCTCCTCCCCTCCGGTTCAACGCGGACTGGATCAATTTGGACGTCTTCAGCAATAAAAAATGCCGATGTCGTCCTAATTCACCAGGCCCCGAGATGACAGCAAATTTACATTTTTTAATTAAACTAGCAGCCAGTTTTTATGAGAGGGGGCTGGGTTATGCAAATCAAATGGTTGTGTACGAAAGATTAGGAGAGTTTGGGAATAAATTCCACAAATGCTAATAAAAAAAAAAAAGGGAAAGAAAATGAGAGGGGGGAGCGAGAGGGACATTGTTCCATTAGCCCCTTTTAGACTGATTTCCCTAGGGAGAAAGCAATGGGGGGTGAGAGATGGAGGCAGCTTTCAGAGACAGGTAAAATCCATTTTGAGGATTGAGAGCCCCTTGGACCAGGACCTTGTTGCTCCCTGTTTCCTCTCCCAGGGCTTGCTG